>PVKS010005608.1:0-83922 GCA_004027875.1 Aplodontia rufa | reverse complement strand
TGCAGTGTGCATCATACAGTGGAATAGTTACATGTGTGGTGTGCACCATACAGTGGAATAGCTACTGTGCATTGTGCACCATACAGTGGAATAGCTACTGTGCAGTGTGCATCATACAGTGGAATAGTTACATGTGGGTTGTGCACCAAACAGTGGAATAGTTACTGTGCAGTGTGCACCATACAGTGGAATAGCTACTGTGCAGTGTGCATTGTACAGTGGAATAGCTACATGTGTGGTGTGCACAGTACAGTAGAATAGCTACATGTGTGGTGTGCACTGTACAGTGGAATCGCTACATGTGTGGTGTGTACCATACAATGGAATAGTTATGGTGCAGTATGCACCATACAGTGGAATAGTTACCATGCAGTGTGCACCGTACAGTGGAATAGCTCCATGTGCGGTGTGCACCCTACAGTGGAATAGCTACCGTGCGGTGTGCACCATACACAGGAATAGTTACCATGCAGTGTGCACTGTACAGTGGAATAGCTACTGTGCAGTGTGCACCGTACAGTGGAATAGCTACATGTGCAGTGTGCACCATACAGTGGAATAGTTACCATGAAGTATGCACCGTACAATGGAATAGTTACCGTGCACTGTGCACGGTACAGTGGAATAGTTACCATGCAGTGTGCACATACAGTGGAATAGCTACATGTGTGTTGTACACCATACAATGGAATAGCTACTGTGCAGTGTGCACCACACAGTGGAATAGTTACCATGCAGTGTGCACTGTACAATGGAATAGCTACACTTGCTACATCTTATAAAGGCCCATTTCATATTTATGTCATTAATACTCATTATGTATAGCTTTCAATATTTTAATGTTCACTCTCCTTTAGATTTTATAAAGTGAAATGGAACAGTTGCATGTCCCCAGCTCTGTGCTCCTGGGGGGTGGACAGGCAGGCCCTGATGTGTGACCCCCTAAGAGCTCCCTTAGTGCTGCTGGACTTTGCCACTACACTTGCTCCAGCCCACACCCTGGATTGCAGGCCTGTCCCTTGGTGTCCCCAGTGCCAAGCAGGCTTGGTCCAGCTCTTGGAAGGGGGAGTTCTGCTGGACTGACTTGCTATCAGACCTTAGGGCCTCTCAGGCCCAGCCTGGACACTGCAGAAGCCCCCTGGTCTCTGAAGAGTGACCTCCTAGGAGCAGGGCATGCTGACCTGTCGGTAGGACACAGGTGGGCACTGGCCTGCCTAGGCTTGAGGAGTGGCGGTCCAGCAGCTCCTGGCTCCCGCATGCTAGTGCTACTGGGGGGTCCAGCCTGGCTCTCCCCAGGACCCTGGCTGGGTGGTTCTCAAAGTCACTGATCCACACACCTGCCCAGGGAGCTCAGTCTGGGGGTCGGGGGACGAGACCTCAAGGCCTCCAGCTCACAGCACACTCCTGGCTGCACCCAGTCTCACCTCCCACCCAGATTTGGGGGCCAGGACCCAGTTGTGGCACCAGTGCTGAGAGGCCACGGGGTCCAGCCTGGCTGTGCTGGGCTCCATTCCAGGCTGCGAGGAGGCTGTGCCGGGCCTCTCACTGGGTGGGGCCAAGTGATGTCCCTGTTCAGCACAGCTGGCTCTGAGCAGTGTGCTGGGGACCAGGGTGCAAGAGGTCCCTGAAGACATTGGGGTGGGCAGGACTGCAGCTCCAGATAGGCAAGCCCGCTGGCCCCAGAGGCTCCCTCAGGGACCTTCACACATGAGCCACACTCTCCTCCATCCAGCCCCTGGGCTTCTGGAATGAATGGGCAAACTCTAAATCCCATCAGAACAGTTTTTATTGACATCATGGTCCCACGTGCAGACCCCACCCCCGTAGCTCAGGCTCCCCCGCCATGTGGCCTGCGAGTTAGGGGTGGCCCTCCTGTGGGGATGAGTATAGGCTCCTCAGGGAAGGCAGTAGGTTGTATAGTTATCTTCTGAGGGGCAACATCACTGCCCTGAAACCACACAACCTACTACCTCACCCCGGGGTGCCCCAGCTGGCCGTGCAGGAGGGCCCGCCGCTCACTGCCCCGCGCCCAGCCCTGGCCCTGCCCAGTGATGCTCGGCCACCAGAGCTGGAGGCCTGGGCAGGCGCAGGGCAGGAGGGACCATGGAGATAGACTGGTGTCTGGTCAGGAAGAGGCAGTGTGTCTGCTGGCGGGCCTCAGGAGGCCTCCAGTCTCTGAGCCTCAGTTTCCCCATCTACCTTCAAGCTGTGCCTGAGGCACCCAGGTGTGTTCAGAGCACGCTCCTTTCACTTCCTGCTGGACCTCCCTTCTCCGGCCCAGGTGGCTGTGCTGCCACTGACCAGAGGCCTGACGTTGGAGGAGCTGGGACACGCACCAGGCATGTGGGGTGACACTTGCTGCCCACAACCTCTGACCAGTGTGAGTGCCAGCCCCATGTCTCTTTCCCCTGGTGCCCTGTGCTGGCCACAGTGGAGCCAGGGTGCAGTACAGACCCTGCCTGGGTTGGCTGGGTCAGCCCTGATGTGAGGTCAGGGAGGGAAGCTGGGCCAGGCACTGTGATGTGGGGAGAGGGCAGGGTCAGCCCTGAGCCCTTTGCCCGGGACATGTCACACTGCATCTCCTGCAGACCTCACAGGCCCCCACTCTACAGAGGAGGAAACACACGGGGTGCCAAGGCATGCATCCAAGGCCACGCAGCTGTCACCTTCTTCCTGCACATGGCAGCCATTGCCCCCACGCCCCCCGCGGCCCTTCAGCCAGAGCCAGCGCTGTCCCCCGCAGAGATCACAGCCACTTCAGGAAAGACAGTAGATTGTATAGTTAACCCACAGCAGGGCAGAGCCCCAAACTATACAACCTACTACCTCACCCCAAAGGGCGGTCAGTCTGGGCGCAGAGTCGGACTTCAGCTTCCGCGGGCACCTCCTGCAGGGGGAAGAGATCTGGGGATGGGTGAGGGGCTGGGGCTCTGAACTCCCTAAGTGGCCTCAGCCACAGGAGATCAGGAAACCACCAAGCAGAGAGGGGCAGCACAAGCGGAGCAGGGAGTGCCCCAGGTGGCTCTCTGGGAAACTGCCACAAGCGGCTGGATCACTGCCTTCAACAGGAGAGGCCACATGCACCCAGGGATTCCTCTCGCTTTGGAGACACTTGGGAAGGTGTCATCCACCAAAGGCCAAGTGTCCCAGGATGCTCCGAGAGTCCACCGGGAAGAGACCCAGGCTCCTGCGTGCAGCCTTGGTCTGCTCCATGCCTTCCAGAACGGGGCTTGTGACCCAGGACTGCTGGCTGGGCAGTGCCCCTTCCAGTCATTGTGGAAGAGGCCACAGGATTCCTTCCTTCTGGGAGAGAACCTGGCTCCCTGGGGCAGGGAGGCAGCAGGGGCAGAGCTGCAGATCTGGCTGGACACGCAGGGTCTGTCCCTGGGCAGCTGGCACCTCCTGCGGCCAGCAGAGACTCTGTACTCAGCACCTGAGCTTGAGCTTCTCCAAGCGCTGGGACACGGCTGGTGACAGTGGTGAGGAGGAGCCCTGGGCAGAGGGGGCAGATTGGCCTTGGGCCTCACCTGACGGCTGAGTGGCAGCACAAGTGGGCCTCACGCAGCCCTGCTCACCACTCAGGGCTTGGCTCAGGGACGCCCTCAACATACCCCAGCGTGGCCACCTTCCGGGGGGAAGCAGTGGGGAGGCGCTTCGGCCTGGAGAGGTCATGTGCCTTTCTCAAGGTCACACAGTTCATGCTGGCAGAGTGGCTGGAACATTCTGATTCCTGCCTGTAAGATGGCACCAAGCTCCCTGGTACCCGCTACACTTGGAAACTGCCGCAGAGGACCTTCCACAGCCCCTCCTGGCCAGACTGCTTCCTCCAGGCAGGTGCCAGGCTATACCACCCCACCCTCACAACCCTGGCAAGGCTGGGTTCACTTCCTACTGAGGAAACTGAGGCTCAGAGGGACTAAAGGGCCCCATGGGAGGTGGTAGGGCTTGCCTTGCCCCGAATCGGCCCCAGGTGGCTGTGTTTTCAGCAGCAGGGGGACTGTTTGATCTCAGGCTCCAGGTTTAGCCTCGGCCACTATTGTGGCCAGTCCCAGTGAACAGGGAAATCCCTGGGTGGCTCCAGGCACGTGACACCACCCCTCTCCTGAGAGGGCACAAGAGGAAGTCCCTGATCCCTGTCCACAGGAAGAGGAGCAGGGCTCAGGGCCAGTGCTGTCTGCCCAGAGCTCGGGGCTGCAGCTGGGAGGGCCCCATGCAGCTGGGCCCTGCCCCTGCAGACGCCATGCAGCCTGTGTGGCAGGTACCCCGTGTTCTCAAGGAGAAGGAAGTCTGCACAACAGCCCTGGGTGCTGTTCCTGGCCTTGAGCCTGCTCCCCTGGGCTGGCAGACAGGGCCAAGATGTCCCCAAGCACTCTCCAGCAGTGTGGGAGTGGCCATCCAAGGGGCAGCAGTTGAAGCAGGAAGTTTGTGGGGCGTCCTGGCACTGCCCAGCTACCAGGAAGGATGACTTGCTGTGGGAGGACACTGCTCCCAGCCTAGGGCCCCACTTGCATGTCTGGGAGGGACTAGAGGGTCCCATGGGAGGTGACAGGGCTTGCCTTGCCCCAGGGCCCTCTCTGGGGCTTCTGACTCCTGCCCTGGCAGGTAGGGGGAGCTGCCTAAGAAAGCTGGCAACCCCAGACCTGTGTGGGTTGTGATCTCTTCCTGAGAGGCGAGGTCGATGCAGTAGCTGACCCTTGGGGTTTCTGAGGCATTTCTAGGCCACATTTTTATTTTGTCAGTACTAGGAATGGAGCTCAGGAGAGCTCTACCCTGAGATACACCCAGCCCTTTTTATTATTTTGAGACAGGTTCCAGGCTGGCCTTGAACTGGTCATCCTCCTGCCTCAGTTACCTGAAGAACAGAGATTACAGTTTTGCCCTGCCATGCCCAGGTGAGCTGCTGGTAAGAAGATCAGCCTGGAATGCACACATGAGCCACTACACAGACCCCCAAAACCCCCACTGTGGCCTTCACTGCTGTCCTCCCTGGGGCCTGGGCTTCACAGCAGAGCCTGCAGTGCTGAATGCAAGGCCCAACAGCTGTGCAAGAGAGGGGGGCAGACAGCCACCCTGGTCCACCCTGGCCACAAGTCCTCTCCACGACCCCAGCCCAGCCCAGGAGCTATAGACATGACTTGGTCTCCCTCTTTGGACTTCTCATTCCAAATTAGACTCACCTGTGCGGCACCTCAGGTTGGTCCTTAAATCACGGGCAGTATTAGGGTCACACTGGAGGGCTGAGTGCAGGAAGGGCAGAGAGAAGGGGCTACCTCAGCAACTCCCATCCCCAGGGAGCCCCGAGGCTGGGCAATCCTGCGGGATGGACCCGTGCGCATACTGCAGCCGGGGAGAGGGCGTCCTCATGGTGTGCAGGAGGTGGGGCTGCTGTCCTCTTCCACCAGACACTCCAATGAGCCACAGAGTCTTCAGGCCACTTCAGTCTGATGGGGGAGGCCAGAGAGAACCTGCAGAGACCAATCGATGGTACATGAGGTGGGTCAGCTGAGGAGTCTGCTGGACAGTGGCGGGAAGTGGGCAAAGGTGGCAGCAGGACAAGGGCCCCACATAAGCACCTGAGCTTGGGGGAGGCCCTGAGGGCAATGGCTCTGATCATGGCCCTCCCTGTTAGAAACTTCTTGGGGCTCTGAGAGGACAGCCAGCTGTGGATAGGAGCACCCACCTAGGCACCACTTGAGCTCTGGTTTCAGAAGCAAAAACAACAACCATCAGCTTCCTCCTTGCACCTCACCCCACTGACACCTCAGCTAGCCTGGCTCTCACTTGGTGCCACTGCCCACCCACAGGCTGGGATCAAATGGCCTCCAATGCTGGGCCAAAGGTGACCAAGGCCCTGTGCTGTCCTGGAATGGTCAGGTCAGGGCAGCCATTGGTCCTGGGCAGCAGCGCCCAGCTCCTGCAAGCTCTGAGAGCCAGGGGGAGTGGGTGTAAAGAAAGGGCCAAACTTGTGCTGGCCGCCTGCGCACCTGGATGCTGCCAGAGGAGCTGAATCCTCTTCACAGGCCACGGCAAGGGCGGCTCTCCCTGGGACCAGGATAAGAGGAGCCTGGATCCCCCAGTGGCAGAAGCCTGGGGAAGGGCCCACTGGATCTGGCTGCACACCATGGGGCCTCTGGGAGGGCTTGCTCAGTGAATTGACTGCCACCCCACCTCCCTCTGCCCATGCTGACCTCCGTGCCCCCAGGGCCAGCACAGAGGGGAAAGGCAGCTGAGATAAATCCAAGCAGGAAGGGATGTGGGTGGCCATGAAGAGAAGCCTGCCCAGCTGGAGCATACCCACTCGGGCTCTGTGCAATTCTGCAAGAGGCCAATTCCTGGGCCTCAAGCCAGTGGCCCCTCTAAGCCTTGGTGTCCCCAGCCAATGGTGACAGATCAGCCCATTCGGCTACCAAGGGTGCAGCAGAGAGAATGTGGAGGTGCGGGTGCCCTCCGTTTCTTGAGCACCCGTCCATCATGGCTGACACCTCCTCTATGCGCCTCTGCTCCTTCCCACTACGCCCCTGCCAGCTCTGGCTCCCACTCCAGCCTCCCAAAGCAGCGAAATGCCCTGGGTGGCCCCCCTGCCTCCATGGCTGTCTGTCAGGCCTTTCCCACCCCCCTGGCCTTTGCCCCAGCCTGTCCCTCTCTAAAGTGCCACCAGTCCACTTCCCCTGCTCTTTCCCCACAGGTTGGGCACTCCTCGGTGGACCTGACCTTGCCCTCCTAGGCTCCAGGCAGTGGGGCTGACAGGCAGGGCCCTGCCCTGGACGGCTCCTCCTGTGCTCAGTCCTACTGTTTCAGCCAACAGCACAGAAGCTGTGGCCCCCGTGGGTTCTCCACCCTGTTGCACCGCACCCAGGGGGCTTACACAGGGTGCAGTGACAAGCCAGCAACTCAGTTCTCGAGGTGGGGACAGGCTTTCCGTCGCTGGGTCTGTGACCCATCCCTGGAGCCAGATCTGAACAAGTGGGGAAAAGGCCCCAATTCTGGGTCTAGGGCAGGGATTGGGGTTTGCTGGACCCACCTGCCCAGCAGCCTGGGTGTGGCCTTGGGCCTTAGGCCTTGGGGGGGACAGCAGAGACTTCCACTTTTTCAGGGTTGATAGCCCCCTGCCTGGTGAGGGCCTGGTGGGGGTGGGCAGTGCAGTGTGGACAGCACCCTTGAGAGGAGTGGCCTGGAAACGAGCAGTCAGCAGACGCCCTGCCATCTGCCAGCTGCCAGCTCCCAGGCCTGCCCTGGCCCTCAGTGTCTACCCATGGGCAGGATGCCGGGCAGGCCGAGCGGGGGAGGAGCCAGGCTGGCCGGGACAGGTGCGCCGGAGGCCTCAGCGGGCAGGTGGCCCTTTCAGGGCCTGGCGGACGTCTGGAGCGAATGAGGCAGACAGACGGTGTCACCCTGAAGTCACCTCAGGCTTGGCTCAGGGCCACCGGGAGCAGACCCGACCCCCCTCCGACCGCCCCCACTCCGGCCGCCCTGATTAGGTTTCTCCCATAAAGCGGCCAGTGTCTCTGCTCAGCAAGCCGTGCCAACAATGGCGTCTGGGGAAAAGACGGGGAGGGGCAGCATGGGGGGGCAGGCTGGAGGCGGGGCTCCCCTCAAACGCAAGCCCGTAAAGTTCATGAGCTGCGTGCACGGTCGGTCTCAGCAGATGCCCCGCAGCGTGCCCCTTCGGGCTGGGGCTGGGGCAAGGCAAGTCCAGCACTTTGAGGAGGTCAAAACTGACTCAAGTTATAGCGTCATGTGAAATCTGCAAAATAAGAAATGCACAAAGGTCAGGACATAAAGACACCCAATTCTAGTGAAGATAGCCCAGGTGAGCTGAGTGCTCCTCTGGCCTTGGGCTGCTGTGTGGCTGGGTCGCCCAGGGCCCCTAGGGCTCACAGCAGGGCCACACTGGCAAAGCTGGACCTGGAATCTGCACTTCTTGGTCCCCAGGTTCCTTGTGCAGTCAGGGAAGGGTGGTACATGGGACTCGGCCGCCTTCCTGCAGGGCCATGTATAGCCCCTGGTTCTCCTTAGCATCCTGCCCGCCCTGCAACCCGACACAGTCACAGGGACAGGATCTCCCCACAGTGGAGTCCGCACCCCATCCAGCTCTCCGCTTTCCTGTTCCAAGGCCTCCAAGCTAAAGAAGGGTGAGTTGGGGGCATGTGGACCCCAGGCTATGCCCCAGGCCTGCGTGGTTACATGCTCATACCCGGAAGAGGTCGGTGCCGGGTGCCGAGCGCTGTCGCTGTAGAAGCCTACGAGGCTCAGGTGGGACCTGAGGAGTGGGAACAGGGGTCCTGGAGCTGGCTGGGGAGGCCTGGGTGCAGCGCTGACCCTGCTCCACTCTGCCCAACAGCCTCCAGCAGGAGAGTCAATTCCAAGGGCCTCAATGCCTCCTCTGGAAAGTGGGGAGGGGGCCAGCCCCAGGGTCCTGGTGGCTGCCAGGGAGGCCTCCTGGTCATGCCCAGGGCCAAGCCGGTGGATTTGCCTGGTGTTCCAAGGGGAAAGTGGAGCACAGAGCCCCTCCTCCCCAGGGCAGCACTGCCTGGCCTCAGCAGGCAGCAGCTTCCTCAATGCAGCCTCATTCTGGGTCCAAGGCAGGGAGGGAGGCCGGGAAGGGCTGGGGGTCAGAGGAGAGGGCCAGACATGAGCCCCATCAAAAAATGCCCCAGCTGGAGTGGTGGTTCAGCGGTTATGGAGTTTGCCTGGCATGCACAAGGCAGTGGATTTGAATCGCAGCACCATGTATACAACTGAGTGTCCCAGAAACAAAGGCCAGATGGAAAAAAAAGTTGATTCTCTCTGTTATAAAAAGAAGAAGAAAAATAAAAATGCCCAGGGGGAGCCCACCTTCACGGGAACACTGCTTCTGTCACCTCCCTCCAGGCAGGGTCTGACCCTTCTTTGGGGGGGCTCTTCCTGCACAAGGAAGCATGGGGCTCCTACACTCCCAGGAGGCTCCAGGCCTGGCCTGGCCTGGCCTGGCCAGTGGACAGTGCTGGTCGGGGCAGTGGGTGGGTGGCTGCCATTCCACCATGCAGTCAACTGGTCTCCCTGGAAGGAGGGTGGGCCTGTGCAAAGTCACTTCAGGTGACAGAATGCTCTGTCTGGGAATTTCAGGAGAAGAGCCCTGGGGACACCACAGGGGCCTGGAGAAGGGCTCCACCTTCAGCAGCACCAAGGACCCCATCCTCAGCCTCAGAACACATGGGGCTGCAGGGCACCACCCCACACTGCCCTCTCACAGGGTGTCCACGCTTTGGGGAACTTCTCAGGCATCCCTCCCTACTTCATATGGACGTTTCCCCAGCCTCTGAAGGGCCTTACTGGATGTCTGATCTGCTCCGTCCCACCCCAGCAGGCAGGGGAGCCTCAGCCCTTACAGTGGTGTCCAGAGCTGGCTTCACAAGCTAGGCCTTGCTGGGTACTGTGGCACATGCCTGTAGTCCCAGCGGCTAGGGAGGCTGAGACAAGAGTGTTCAATGCCAGCCTCAGCAACTGAGTGGGGCCATGAGCAACTTAGTGAAACACTGTCTCAAAATAAAATGGTTCTGTGGTTAACTGCCCCCACCCCATGCTACCCCCTGGCCACCCAAAAAAGAGCCAGGCCTCCTGAATGCTGCCCTCCAGCCTCCCTGGCTGCCGGGGCTTCCTGGGCCTATCTACATCATGGCATTCCAGCCCAACGTGCTGCTTCTGGTCTGCTGGGTGCTGGGACTCGCGGGATGGAAGCATGAGAGCAGGACACTCAGGAGGAGCCCAGGGGATTCGCCCCCCTGGGCTGAGGTTGCTGGGCAGGGGAGCCCTGCAGAGGGAGTGGGGGCTGCATGAAGCACAGCACCAGAAGGGAGCAGCTCTCCCCCACTCTGTGTGTCCTAGCACCTCAGCAGCCCAGGGCTTGCTGCTTCCAGACTGAACGACTGCCGTGGGATCCTAGAATGGGGCAAGTGCCCAGCCACAGAGCCCTGAGATCCTCAGGCTTGTCAAGGGTGTGAGGGGCCAGGTGAGGCAGAGGGTACTGCTCCCCTCCATGGTGGGGCCTGAAGCAAACCTGCCCCTGCTGGACGGGTGCATCCTTCCAGAACCATCCATCTAGAAGGGGATCCTTCTAGAACCATCCACGACTGCCCTGCCGCTGCAGAGGACACCCTTGTGAATATGGCTTTAGGGACACTGGTCCCAGGCTCCAGTGTGCAGCCTGCCTGTTTGGTGGGGAAGCCTTAGGGGTGGCAAGGGCCCGGGCAGAGCTGGGTGAGGGGCCAGGACTCTCAAGCTGCCCTGCCAAGTGACTGTGCCAAGCCTGGGGCGGTCGTGGCCAAGGCCAGGCAGCCGGGGGCTGGTGCTGGGCTCCGTCCAGGCCACCAGGGCAGGCAGCGAGCAGGGGTCTCCCTCCCTCCCTTCCTTCTCCCCGCCCAAGTTACAAAATGGCGGAGGGCCATGGCAGCCATTTTGTGGAGGCCAGGAAGACAAAGGCAGTGAAGGGTGGGGTGGCAGGGAGGAGCTTCACTCTGGAAACAGGGCGCTGCCCTGTGCTGAGTTCCTGGATGGCCCCACCAAAGGCAGCGGGTCAGGCAGGCCCTTTCCAGAACTTTCTGCCTGCCAATGTTCCTGGCCATCCAGGGCTTCCGTGTGCCTTGCCACTGCCTTCCAGGGGCTCTGGGTCATCCTGAGGGATAGGGTACCTGCCCAAGAGCTCTCCCCCCTGACCGTGGAGGCTGTCCAGCATGGCCGCTTGGCCTGTGGTCTTTCTGGAGGACCCTGGAGGGTCCTCGTTTGCCTGGGTGCAGCTGGACCTGGCAGCAACCTCCTGCCCGATGCTGACCCAAGGGCAGCCAGCAGGACTGGTTGCCACAGTGGCCATGATGGATGGCCATGGTCCCACTCCAGGGGTGGGCAGCCGCACCCCCTCCTCCCCTCCGCACCTTCCACGGCTCCAGACCCAGGATGGCACTGGAGGCTGTTCATATGGGTTGGGTCCACCATGCCCAGCCACTTGCCAACAAGTGACCACCCACCCCAGTCGGAGCCTCTGACCTCTGGTCAAGAGGCTGCTGCTCTCAACAGACCCTGCAGGTGTGGAAGCCCAGGCGGGGCAGAGCCCAGCAGAAAACAGGCACTCAGCCCACAGACCTAGCCTTGGCCTCCATGTGTCTTCAAACCTCGTTCAGAAGCCCAGTGTAAAGCAGAGACGCAATGCAGCTCTGGGTCGTGGATCCAGTCTCCTGGTGTCCACTGGTACAGAGTGAGAACCTGCGACAGACAGCGATGGCGCTGCACAACAGGTGACTGAGGCCCCGGGGACTGTGGCCAGCAAGCAACCAGGCCAGGGGAGCCGCTACTCACATACCAGAGGAGCTGGGTCTCTGATGGGGACAGGGCCAATGCACAGCCAGGGCAAAGAACAAGAGTGGAGCTGGGAGGGAAGCCCACTTCGTTCCTGCAGGGGCAGGAGCCATGGGCGCATGGCACAGGGAAGGGGCCACCAACTGTCACTTGGCATCCACAGTTGTTGAGAACTCTGGGTGTGCACAGCTCACTGGGGCCTCTCCTGGGCACCTTTCCTTTCGGGGCATGGACAGGTCTCACAGTCCTCTGGCTCCTGGACCCACATCCCCAGCTGCCCAATGTGGCAGCAACCTCGTGAGCCAGCTCAGGGGTACCCCCTCCACAGGGACCCAGCAAATGTGCACTTCCCACCTGGATGCCAGGCACCGAGCTACACCCTGCACATCTCGCCACTCAGCACAGCCTGGTCTTTAGACCCAGGAGTGGAGCACAGAGAAGCTGCAGTTTCCTCAGGGTCACACAGCAGCACTGCAACTGTCACCCTCCTGAATTTGAGGGAGAGGGAACAGAGACCCAGAGGCTTACCTGCCTGATGCCATGCCCTTCTGGGCAGGGTGACCCTCTGAAGCACACATTAAAGAGGTCCCCTGTCCCTCCCTAGGGGCATTTCTCCAAGGGCACCTTGCCCACCTGGCCGGCTGCCGCAGCAGGAAGGCCAGCTAGCACAGCTCCGAGGCACCAGCAGATGCGGAGGAAGGAGCAGGAGGGAGGCCTCTAAGGTTCCCCAGGGATGGAAGAGCAAGCACAAGGTACCCTTGAGGGTAAACGCAGACTCCCCAGCCTGCCCTGGGCCACCTGGGACAGTCGCCACAGCCCCTTCACCTGAAGCCCTAAAGATCCGTGGAGTCTCTGGGACCACACAGGCCCCTTCTACTGTGGGTGTCACACAATGGGCAGCCTTGAGCCCACAGATGTGGCTTCTTGGCAGCTCCCTTGTGGGTATCAGGCCCACCATGCCCCATGTCCAAGCCTTGGTCCCCTGCGTGCCCACACCCACGGCAACTCCTGATCACGGGCGCCCTTTCTGGCTGGGGAACCAGAAGACAGGGATGAGTCCCTTCAGAAGACCGGCCAGCACCGGGCAGCGGGCAGGCTCTGTGGCCAGGCTCTGTGGCCACACCTCTGCTTGGGTGATGCTCTTGCCATGAGCCACTGCGTGTGGGCAGGCAATGGGTCAACACCATGGGCATGGCTGCGGACACTGTTTAGGGACCAAACAGTGAGCACTGGGTAGGGGACAAGGCACATGGTTGTCTGCTCTAAGCGCTCCTCATCCTAGGCAAAGTTTGGGCAGATTTCAAGGAGTGCCTTGGCCTGCAGCCACCAGGCCCCTGGATCTGTGAGGACAGCCGTAACCTCAGGTCACCCCCCATGGCAGCCCCTGGTCCCCAAGGTGCTCTGCTGTCTCCTTTCTTCCACATGCCCACTCCTGCTCTCTGCTTCCCTCCTGAGCTCTCCCTGCCCTATCCATCTCCTGAGTCCCAGGGGCCCCCTTGCTCTCCCCACTGCATCCTGCCCCACTTGGTGGCCCTGGCCCCACACATGGACACAAAGGCCTGGGGCAGAGCCTGGTGAGAAAGCCTGGCTTGTGAACACAGAGGACCAGATGGCACAGGGTCCTGGGCCCAGACACCATGACTCCAACCTGCACGGGGCAGCCTAGCACTCTCTCTGATCCCTGGGAGGTGCTGTGGAAGGACTCGGTCACAGTTGGGGGGAAGAAGCCAGTCCTGCCCTGGTCCCCTGAGGCTTGGATCCTCCAAGTGGGCCTTTTGGCTTTCACCTGGGGCTGGCTCCCCAAGGGAGGGCCTGGTGTGGGCACAGCGGGGGCAGCCTCCTAGCCTGGCAGACCCCATCAACAGCAGGTCCCCAGTCACAGCCACAAGGCAGACAGGACATAGGGCCAGGCAGAGGACCTTAGCCCACTGAACCCTGACTGGCTCTGCAGAAATGCAAACTGCCCTGCGGTCACTGGCGCCCATCACAGAGTCCTCATGATGGCTGGAGCCTGGAAGATGGTCCCAGTCCAATTTCCTGGGTGAGACTTGAAAAGCCCTCAACTCGCTGGAGACCCTGGTTGGTCAGGTAGAGGCTGGCAGGAGGTGAGAACCAAGGTGGGAGGAATGAGAAGCCCCTGCGGTGGATCATAAGCACCTGCTCCTTGGCTGCCTGTGTCCCCCTGCACATGTGCACAATGTGTCCAGTCTCAGGCAGCCCCAGATGGAGGTGGTGGGGTGGGGTAGCCCTGATTTTCATCCATGCTCACAGTGCTGCACTGACCTGCAGGGGGCGGTCGTGAGCCTCAGGCTTCACTGGAAAGTGGCTGAGAAGAGGGGCCCAGACCTGGAAGGGAAGAGATGTGGGGTAAGTCCTGGTGGAGCCCTGGGTGTGTGGCACTGACCTCCCTCAGTCACACCCTACTGACTGGCCCACCCGGACCCCCGTGAGGCCTGGGCACAGCTCAGGAGTCGTCTGTCCTTGTGACTGTCCAAGCATAGGCTCGGACCTGGCTTCCTGGGTCTGCCCCTATCTCAGGGGCACAAGTCAGCTGCAGGCTGTGGCTGCAATGATGTGAATTTGGGGACCAAAGAGATACATGTTCAGAGATGGGCTGAGCTGAAGTGAGTTCCTGGGGGAACTCACTGCCCCTCTTTGTGGGTTTCTAGTGTTGGCGAGACCTAAGTGAGATCCTGCGAGGCATGCAGCAGGAGCAGCACCCACATGGCAGAGGCCAGCTCCCTCCCTTTCTTCCCTAGCAGGGCTGGGCCTGTGGAACCTGTGGAACTCACCATGAGCCTGTGTCCTTGTGGGCCAGGCTGCCTCCACGCCCCTGCCTGAGGCTTTGACCCGAAGCCATGCTGCCACAGCAGGCTGGGTTGCTGGGAACCAAGACCTGCTGAGGTCCAGCTGGGGGTGGGGAGGGCAGGAGAGAGCCAGGGCAGGCCAAATGTCAGGGTGGCTTTCTGTGGGTTATAAACTCCTACCACCTCCTGGGTGCCCACTGTGTACAGACTGTCTGGCTCCCTGGGTGCACGCACCCAGGTCACAGATGCTCCAGGCTTCACTGAGCATCCCCAGAACTCCACCAGGAGGCACTGCTGCCTATTTTATGGAAGGGTAGACTGAGGCCCAGAACCCTGAGAATGTCCAGCTAGGTAGGAGGTGGGCTGGGGTTGGTATGGCTGTGGCTTGGCCAGCTGTGGTGGCAGTCACATAGAGCTGGCTCAGAGAGCCTTGTTATCAACAACCCAGCCCTCCCTGTCCTCTCCCAGGGGCACACTATCCCTGCCCAATTCCATCTGCTTCAAGGAGGCAAGCTGGGGTCACCCCTGGCCATAGGGCCGACATATAGAGTGGGCCAGGGAATCCTTGGCACTGTTGCCTCACTCCTGTCCTGGGGCAAGGTCTCTTCTACCTGTTGGGGGCCAGGTCGAGAGCCCGCAGAAGTCTGGGCAGGGTGGGCTGCATGGTGGGGTGGGGCAGGGCTGGTGCTGGAGTTCCAGGAAAGATCGGCCGCAGCCCCTTCAGGCTGGAGCAACCCTCCCCACCTGGCCTGGGGTAAAGACAGCTACCTGGGCCTTGAGGTGCTGGACCTTCCATGGCCCGCGCCGGGTTGGGTTTCCTGGGCGGTGCTCTGGCCAGTTCTGCAAGACACAAGGAGGGCAGGCATTAGCTGGCAGGACTAGATCAGGATGGGATTGGGGTGGGGTCAGGCGGGTCCCTTCCCCCTCTGTTACCCCATCTGGCCCCAGAGGCCCAGAGATGAGGAACTCCAGTAAGCAGAGGACAGCACAGAAAGCCATGTTGGACCTGGCTTCAGCCCTGCCCTACCCACACTCTTGATCAGACCCTAGAGGCTGGCTCTGGGCAGCCCAGCCACGGCCCAGCATGCCCTCCTGGCTTCTGAGGAATGGGGGCCTGGGCACTCACTCAGGCGTGCTCAGGAAAGCCCCTCCTGCCTGGCCCTGCCCTGCCTTGGTGCCACCCACTGGTCCCTGGGGCCAGGAGTTCTCCCCCACCACAGGCCTACCCATCCTTCAGGTCACCTCCTGTGGGGGACACTTCTGTGCCAGGTCTCCCTAGCTCCAGCAATAGGCGGAGGACCCTCCAAGCCAGCTCACAGAGGTATGCACTGCCCACCTCCCCAAGCCTAGGAGCTCGGGGGAGGAACATCACTGATTCGGCCATGTGTCCCTGGCCAGCACAGTGCCTGACACCCACCTGACCAGACTGCCCGGCCTCCTTCCTCACTCTTGGAATACTTGATATTCAGGGCTTACAAGGTGCAAAGGGGACTTTGGACCTTTCCCAGTGACCACCTGAGGTTCACTGTAAGCCAGAGAGAGGCAGACCAGGACTGACCGCAGAACTCCAAGGCTGTGGCCCCACTCCCCGCTCTGCACACCTTGGGCTGAGGACTCTGGATGGTGCCTGCTGCTGCCCTCACCCTCGCAAGTCCCCAGGCCCAGGGACCTTGGGTTACAAGAAGGCTAGGCCAGGGTTGGAGTGGTGGCTCAGCAGTGGGTCCTGGCATGTACAAGGACCCAGGTTCAAACCCCAGCACCATAGCTAAGAGTCAGAGAAACAAAAAAACAGATGGAAAAAATGAATAAAATTTAAAAAAGGAAAAAAAGAAGGTGGCTCAGCCCAGCCTCTCCGGAGCATGGCCTTCCCTAGACCCTGTCACTTGAGTTCCAGGGCCACTCTCCTAAGGACAGGCCTGGGGTTGGGAGCGATACGAGCAGGCGGATGTGGGCAACCAGCCCTCATGCTGACTGGTTCACGCCACCCTCCATGGAGGAGCCTGGGCCCAGGACCTGAGGGGTAGCACCTGCGGCAAGTCCCTGAGCCCACCCTCTTCTCTTCCCTCGAGGCCACATCGTGATAACTCATCCCTGGAGCCTGGGAGCCCGAGGCTCTGCCTGTCCTCAGCACCGTACCTTCCCAGGGGGACCGGCAGAGCATGTGCTCACTGGACTCCCAGGGCATCAACTCCAGCAGCACACTGGGTACCCATGGGCCAGTGAGGCCCCCCCTGTGGAAACAGCTCCACTTAAAGCCTCTCTGCTGGAGCCCAGCAGCCCAGGTAGGGCTGCCAGGCCGCAGGGGCAACAGCTGCAGGGCAGAGCGGCCCTGGGGGCCTGGGCACTGGCCTGTGGAGACACAGGAGAGCACCTGGCCATACGCAGCTGATAACCCCATCAGCCCCCTGTGGCCATCCGGGCACCTGGACCCCAGACACAGCAGTGAGTGCCCTGCCAGCCTCAGAGATGCACGGATGCATGCCCCAAGTCCTTTCACCTACCCTCCCCACGATGCAGCGCAGAGCGAGGATGAGGGACCACAGTGTCCCAGCAACACCAGCTCCCTCTCCTGCCATCCTTCCTCACCCTTCACCCCTCACTGCCTAGTTGTAGTGGCTGGGTCCTGGGCCCTCAGGGCCCTTAATACCTCGTGGGAGAGTGCCCTGCCCTCTCAGGGCTCCACAGCCTCCTGGGGGGGCTCCTCTCAGAGCCTGCACCCTACGTGTGGTCAGTTGTGTGACAGGGCCAACACAGGCCACTTTCATGGTCTGTGGCCCAGCACTGGGCTGTGCGGGAGTCCTGGAGGCCCATCTAAGTGCGCGTCAGCCTCTTCCTCCTGGGGTCCACCTGCAGTGTGGCCCAATGGCACAATTAACTTCCTGTCTCAGCTGGACCTGCCCCTTCCCCTCTCTGGACCTTGGTCTCTTCATCTATGAAATGAGGACATGTCCCCTCTTTGGGTTTACACACAGGCTCAGAAATGAAGCACACTCCATGCCCAAGCATAGTGGGGCTCTGGTCAGTGGCACTGGTCCCTCCTAGGCACTCTGAGGACACATGGGAAGTCACCCACCACACACTTAGTGCCTGCAGAAATTCCTCCCCAGCTGATGGGCTCTAGTCTGGGTCTGTGTCTGAAGGAGTCAGGGGAGGGGCTACAAGTGGCCAGCTAGGGGACACAGGCACAAAGACAGCAGGCAGAGGCCGGGTGGACACTGCTGAGGCCAGGCCCTGGGGCTGGGTGGCTCTGAGTTCTGGCAGGCTCTGCAATGCTGGCTGAGCTGAGAACCCAGACCACAGGTGCTCAGACCCCAAGGACTGTCCTGGCTTGTATGCCTGTGTCTCCAGCGTCCAGCTGGCTCCTGTGGGGGTCATATGCAGGAGAAGAGCTCTCCCTGCAAGATAGGACTGATGGAGGAAAATCCCACAGACAGGATGAGGCCAGCCTCAGCGATGCTGTGTCCAAGGCCCAGAGCCTTGCAGGGAGCAAGTTGCGAGTCAGCAAAGGGCTGGCAGCACCCTCCCAGGCTCCTGCACCTGGCAGACTCACAATCCAGGACCCTGTCCCTCACTCAGCCACGTGACAGGGGCCAAAACAGCTCCAGTAGGGGCCTTGACCATCGATGGTGCCAAGGCACAGGAGACCCCGTGGCACAGCTGGGTCCCGGGAGGTCACAGGATGTGCAGCCAATCAGGGCACATTCAGGAGGTGCCACTTACCCTGCACGAGTGGATTCAGAGTAAGACGACGGCTGTGAGCTTCCCAACAGCTGGCTGGCATGCACAGTAGGTTCTCACACAGGGCAGCCACCAATGCTGCCCTGACCTCAAGCTGACTCTGGAGGAGCCAGACACAGCTGGAGTGCCACAGGCACACCCACCGGCGACTCCCAGCTCATCACTTGGGCTCTTACTAACAACGGTGAAACAAGGGCCCAGTTCCCATGCGGCTGGAAAACGGAGCCCTGTTTTCTTTGAGGATGTTGCACCCAGATCTGACTCAGAATACTCAAGCACACGAAGGGGACACATGGGTGGATTCTGCTCCAGAGCAGCGTTGCTGCAGTGGTCATCGAAGCTGGCCTTGTGGAGCCCGGGAGTTCACAAATGGCCTCCGCTCCTGGTGGAAGGTGCCCCGCCCGTGCCCTCCTGCACCTTGTGAACGGCTGCCCTTGTGGGGGAACACGTAGTGGCGCTTTGGGTCTATCTGCCATTCTCTCCACTGCAAAAGGAATGGGTGCTCCTTCAGCAGGACGCTGGGGTACCCAGAACGTGAGGACACAGCAGCAGACACTGGGACTCCTCCACCCAGCCTGGGCACAGTGCGACTTCCCGCCAGGAGGGGCTCATGAGCAGGGACGTGTGCGCCTCTACCTGCCCTCAGTGATGCTTCCCACGTCAGAAGCCCTGATGTGCCAGGCTGAAGAGCTTCATGAGGGCCACAGCTGCCTGGAAAAGGGCACGGTTGCTTCCGGGTCTTTGTATCTGTCCAAGGTGCTGGGGGCCACCTCTGTGGGTTTGTGCATGAACCCTCCCCAGACCCCCAGGGGAGCCCCACACAGCCAGCAACACCTTCAGGCCTGAAGCAGCTACTCCTGGCCTGGGCCCAGAACTCTCCAGAGACCCACTGAGGTCAGAGGGGCAGGTGAGGCCGATGGGAAGCTGGGGCTCAGAGCAGGGACCCGCAGACCACATCGCCCTTGCCCGTGGGTCAGTGATGGGCTCCCAATGCACAGGTAGGCAAGGCTCCTCCTGGAGCCTGGGCCCTGGGAGATGAATGATGGATGGAGGGGGACCAGGGAGCTGTGGTCCCAAGGAGGGGGGCTGGCTTGACAGGAACCAGCCTTTGCCAGGTCAGGGAAGGCAGGTGAGACGGCTCCCTGCAGGAAGAGGACCCTGAGGGCTCAGGTGGGCAGGACCACACAGCAATCTGTGAATTGGACACACTGGCCTAAGTCACAGAATGTGCGTCACTCCGACCTGTGACGTGAGGAGAAACGGCCTCATGACCTTCCACAGCACCTCCTCTTACACACGTTAATCCATGACATTGTAACGCGTACAGTGAGACCTGCAGCCAACAGATGTCCTCCCTCCACAACCACTCAGGCCTGTCCGCGGGCATGGGGGCATCACCTGTGATTGAGCCATGGTTTCAAGGGAAAGGTATCGTGAGCGGAGATGCCGGAGCCTGCATCGGTGGCACTAAGCAAGAACACAGTGGCACTGTGTCCTCTTCTCCCGTTTATTCACTCATGAAATGTTCCCTGAGACAGGCCGGTACCGGGCCCCAGGCCCAGAGATGTTGACAGCCTGTCCTACCCTAGGTATTCCCAGGGTAGACACACAGCCATCTCAGCTCAGAGCTACATGCCCAGGGCGTGGGTGGGTGGAAGGCTCAGGGGAGCTTCCTGGAGGTTACAAGGCTGTGGTCAGGAGAGCAAGCAAGGAGCTGTGGATCAGACAAGGCTGGGACTCGAGGGTGCCACCACAGGAGACTGGCCCTCAGTCAGAAGCAGGACAGGGGCCCCTGTCCAGGTGGGCCCAGTACCTCCCAGGCCCTGCCCACCTGAGGCCCCTTGCATAGCCGTGGGGAGAGACGAAGGCCGGGACTTGGGGCAGGGATTCCCTGCTCAGCCTCTGCCTCCAAGGTGCCACATAGCCCCCCAGCCCTCAGCTTCCCTGTCAGCAGGATAGGGCTGGTGACAGGTCACCCAGATAAGAGATGTTGGAGCCGGGCACACAGAGGAGCTCTGTCCTCTTCACTGTCCTGCCCAGCACACACTCAGGGCTCACCCCCAGGAGACAAAGCAGAGTTAAGGTGCCCACTAGCCTCCTGGCCTTCTCCACAGTGGATCTCCAGGGCACAGGGGACCGAGGGGGGTGTGGAGACCCCGGTGGAACTAGCCGCCCTGCCATAAATCACCATGCCACACTCCGTAATTATCTGGGCACTTAAGCTCTGTAGTCTTGTCTTCCCGTTCCCTGGGGAAATGTCCTTCACTCCCTTCGGTGCCCCGGACTCCTGTGGGTCTGAATCCAGCCCTCTGTAGCTCACTGCTCGTGCCAGCGTGCTCGCCCTGCATTTACTGGTGGTCGGGGGAGCAGCAGGGTGGTGGTGCCATGAAGCCACCAAAGTACAGATTCTGCCCAGGCCAGAATACTGAAACACCCCTGAGCTACGGTGACAATGTCCCCAGGGTCCATCAGTTGCTCCCCCTGTCATTGGGATGGGCCAGCAAACCCAGGTGGCCTCAGGTAGGAGGCAGGGGTGTCAGTGAGCAGGGAATGGACTTGGTCCCTTGCCAGAGGCAAAGGACAAGACAACAGCACTCAGCTACCGGGGCACACTCTAAGGGCAGCTGGAACCAGTAGCAGCTCCTGGTGGTCCCAAGAAGGGTCTGCCTGTCCCTGCCTTCCTACCATGTCTCTCTGGGACAGGTGGCCTGCTCTGCACACCATGGGAATCCACTGCTGGTGCCATTTCAATGTGTCTCCTGCCACTTATCCAGGGCTGACCCCTCCATCTCACACAAACCCTGGAGATTAGGGTCACTATTCCTCTTTATAGATGAGGACACAGGAGACAAAGCGAACTGCCTGAACCACCGGGCCAACCACTCCCCTCTGGCTCTGCTCCTTGTCTGTGAGCTAGAAAGTGTCCCTGGGTGGGGCTGGCCCCCGCTGGGCTCAGCAAAAGCCAGCACCTGTGACATTTGGCCACAGCAGGCAGGAGCTGAGAGATTCTGTGGAACGAGCCACAGCAGCCATTTGGAGGTCCCAGGCACCAGTGACAACACCCATCTCTGCTGTACTTCCCACCTTCCCAGGTCACAGGAGGGTGTACAGAGAGGCTGGGACCATGGCTGACACGGACAAGCCCCAGGAGGCCCTCAAAAGAGTTTCAAAGCCAGCCACGCAGCAGCACTTCCCTAGCCTCCCTGGCTCCCAGGGGTGAGCCGGCTGCATCCTTTCGATGCGGGATCTCATCTCTGCCCAGGTTCGGACCTCTGGAAACCTCTCGGGCCAGGCTATTTCCAGAGTCCTTGGGTTCCATGGCCAGAACAGCAAAGCCCATCACAGAGGGCAAGAGTGCAGCGGGCACAGCTCCCCAGGCCCCTGGCCACCTTGCGGAGCCAGGCCTTCCACGGTGGGCGACAAAGGCCTCCACTCTCGGACAGCTATATCCAGTCAAATTCTAGGACTCCTTCCCTGAAAGCAAGCACAAACCCCAGACCCCAGAATCTAGGAGGCTGGGCTTGGTGCAGCTCCACCTTCTTCCTCCTTCTTTCCTTTTTGCATTGCAAGAAGTCAGGAAACTACTCAACTCTCTCATGTTATAATGGGTAAACTGAGGCCCAGGAAAAGGAAAGGGCTTATCCAAGGTCCCTTGTGATTCTACGGCTGGGATGGGCACCAGGGTCCAGGCCTCAGTCCAAGATGGCAGTACCACAGCAGCTGCTGGACTGACGAAGGCCAGCAGGAAGGGAAAGAGGTCTAGGCTACCTGCTACCCCAGCGCTGGCCAGGACTGGGGCAGGGAGACTGGAGCCCATCAGATGCTCCCCTGGGGGAAGTCGGCCAGTGGGGAGCATCCTGGATGCTTGGGTTCCTTGGCACAGGCTGAACGGTGCTCAGTAAAGGTGGGAAGAAACCCCGGGAGCAACCAGAACCTCCGGGGCAGGGCTCCAGGAAAGCAGGCTGCTCTAATAGAAACCAGTCAGGGGCCCAAACCCTGCCCGCCCCACGGTTTCCATGGGGATGGGGACAGGAGGTGGGGCTCTGGCGTGACTGCTGCAGCAGATGTATCCTACACTGGTCTGGCTGGGGCGGCGCCTGGCAGGGGGCCCTGGGACGTGGCAGGCCTGAGGGCTGGACTCCGGCCCTGCAGCCGCAGCCCTGGAGGTCAGCTTTGGGAAGGAGCCCCAGGCTGTGAGTCCGCTGCCACTGCCTCTGAGAGGCCTCCTGGATTCTGAAGGCACTCCAAACCCAGGTCCGGGACCTCACTTGGCTGACCTGGCCCTGGCGGAATCTCCTGAACCTCAGCCCGCTCCTCCTGAGGGTGTCTGTGTTTGCTAACTCAAAACCCGCCTTCAGGGTGGCCACCGTGCCCAGAAACTGTGGCAGTAGGGTGTGCAGTTGTGGGCCTCAGGTCACAGTGGCAGCCACTCCAGCCAAGGACTCTGAACTCTACACGGATGGCTCGATCCAGTCCCTCCAGGGCACTGTACAGCCTCCTCCTGCAGCCACACCTGGGCCTGGTGTGCCACAGGCTCAGTGACCTGGGAGTCAGAGCCCTGAGGAAAGGGGCAGACCTAGCACTTAACACACAGGGAAGCTGTGGACTCAGGGACATGCATGCTGCAGCATGGGCCACGAAGATGGGTGGGGTGGGGTCTCTCAGCAGGGTCTCTTACCCCTGCCCTGTTCACCCTGGTATCACATGAGCCCACCTGGCCTTGGACATGGCACCCACACACTCCACCACAAATGGACCCCACTGCAGGGCCACAGAACATTGAGAGCAAGGGTCACCCTGCAGCTCCCTCTCTTCCATCACCCACTGCCACCTGGATGGGACCATGATGGCCTGGAGTACCCAAGCTAGCAGAGTATCCTGGAGTGTGGACCACCCAAGCCAGCAGGCTCCAGACACTGGGCTAATGGCAACTCAGCCAGGGAGAGGTCCTGGGCACCCCCAGAACAATGTGGCACACGTCCCAGGACAATTCCTGCTCTCCGTGGGGCTGGGTGTCTGGGGAGAACTGGCCAAGGTCAGCATCTGGGAGAGACTGAAAAGGAACAAGGGTCCGGTGCGGGGCTGCTCGGACAGCCACAAGAAGACCTGGTTGCAGTGTGATCCGTCACCCACCAGCTGTGTACAAGTTTCTCGGCCTCTCTGAGCCTCGATTTTCCCACGCGGAAGCTGAATACCCAGTCCTGCTAGACTGGAACTTACACTTGGGCAGGGCCACACATGTCCTGACTATGCCACGCTCTTAATGCCAGCACTGGCTCTGATGGATGTTGAGATGGAATGGAGGTGGAAGATCATTTGTAAAAGAAATGCTTTTTTAAAAAATGGATGCAAAGTACCTGGCTCAGGCCTGGCACTTAGTAGGTATCCAACAAAGGCACTCCCCCTACCTACCCCAAAGAGCCGAGCCCTGTTTGCAATACCCTTCATGCACGGGCACTCCCTTGGGGAAGCCAAAGGTGGACCCCACTCTCTCCACTGGGCCGGGGAGGGGCTTTCTGCCATCCCATGTCTCCACCTGGGCCCGCCCAGATGGTCTCACCTGCCTCCCTGGCAGAAGGACACTAGCTTCGGTGGCCATGCCTTTCCTGCCATGGCACCTGCCTGAGGCCATGGTGATCACTTTGGCCCCAGCACTGACCACCTGCAGGCTGGTACCTAGTCAGGCAGCACATTTTGGGGCAGAAAGCCCCTGGTGCTAGAGCACCAGGACACAGGCCTGTGACCTCAGGGTCCAACCCTTGGGTACTGAGCACTTCCAAGATGCTGGTGTTGGGCAAGAGCACCATGTCCATGTTGCAGAGGCCTTCACATGTGGCTGTGGCAGGCTCTGAAGGGCGTCCACTGTAGGTCACTTGTGCCTGCGTCAGCCGGGTGGTGTGGGACTGCTCTGCTGGACTTCAACCACCAGACCCAGGTGGGATTCCATGTTCCCTGAAGTCAAAAGCGTGAGTGGAACCCGCAGCCCTGGGAGGGTGGAACAGCGGGATCCCCGGATCTCTCCACCCATGTCTGGGACGGAAGCGCGGGCACACCCACCCCAGGAATCCTGGGGCAGGGCTGAGCGCCCAGGAAACTGGGCCAGAGGTTCCTGTGCATACTAGAGCATCTAGGCCGCCACCCCATCCTGACCCCACCACCACCTGTTCCCTTCTGGGGGTCTGCAGTGGCAGGCCCAGCCCGCAACCCACATCCAGCCTGCCTCAAAACTCAGAATCCAGAGGGTCATGTTACTCAGTGCCAGGGACAGTCGCCCATGGGCCATCTGCAACCATCACCCACCCAGGCACCACCCAGCACCTGGCCCCAAGCCGGTCACATCGCCACATTGCATTCCACAAGAAACCTGTAGACAGGACTCATCTCCTGCTCCTAGTTGGGGAAATGGAGGCTGGAAGAGACAGGAACTCACTGGGGAGCCCAGGCTGCCTGGCTCTTCCTTCGCAGCCACTGGAAGGGAAAAAGCAACCAACCAGGGGCTTCCCAGACAGAATTCACCTGCACTTGCTCCTGGGCGCCAAGGCCAATGCTGTGACCCCATTGTGAAGGACGGAGAACTGAGGCCCACAGCAACCATGGTGCTTTCAAGGCCTCCTCCCTGGGAGGTGCTGGGCACCACTCATGGCATCCCATGGCCAGGCACTCAGGGGCACGTGGGCCCACACGTGGACACTGGGAGAAGGAGGAGGGGGAGGGGGAGGAGACCTAGCTCGCTTCCGCGCCGCCATTTCCTGTCCTCTGCCTGAGGCTGACACCCGCCCGCCAGCCTGCAAATGGCTGCCTGGGGCTGGCTACAGTGGGCAGCGGGCAGCGGTGGGCCTGGCTGGGCCTTCCTGATGGCCAGCACCTCTAAGCAGCACTGCACCTGGATACTGGCCCACCCACCGCCGGTGGACAGCTCTGGGTGGGGGAACAACCCATCCAGGCTCCCAAGGACACTGTCCCGCTGCCCTGGGGGTGGCCCCAGGGCTCTACAGTCCCCTGGGAATGGAGGAAGACGCATGCTCACCTGCCCAGACACACAGGTGGGGCCCAGGCATTGGCCCCGCGGGGAACAGAGGACACCTGAACACCTGTGCACACCTCTGTGCTCATACCTCAGGCAAAGGCCTCAGGCACACCCACGCCACCCGAGCCTGCGAGGCCACCTGCAGCAGCAAATGCCACAGCAGAGCACTCCAGGAGGCTTGAATCCCAGCCTGTCAACTGACTGAGTCTCAGAAGCCAGGGAGCTCTTGGGGTCACTGCCTCTGCAGGTGGAAGGGAGGATGGGATGCCCCTGGCAGGCACATCCTAGGGCTCAGGAATACAGCGAGGACCTAAGGCCACTGTGGGAGCCCTTTATGCACCAGGCTTTCCAGGTGCTCAGAAGTTGATACGTATTGTCCCCATTTCACAGATGAGCAAACCGAGGCACAGAGAGGTGAAATGACTGGCCCTTGATCAACACAGCCAGGAAGCTGAGACGGTTCCACTTGAACCCAACATGAAAGGTGCCATGGCACCTGGAGGCCTGGGGAACAGGGCTGAAGCCTCATGTTCCACCAGCATGCCACCCTGGTGCTGAGCCAGGCATCATCATTTCATCTCTTCAAGCACCCCGACCAGCCCCATGCTCTAGCTGCCAGCAGCAGTCCAGGGGCTGAGGGACATCGGTAAAGGGCGCAGTGGTTCAAGAGCAGATCACCAAGCTGCTAGGAAACGGGGCTGCGTGAGGCCCTGGCTAACTGCACCAACTTATCACATCTCCTGTTCCAGCCATCTCCACCAACAGGCACAGTCCTTCAAACAAACACACCGCAACGCACTTTCATCTCGAGTGCACGCGGGGGCTGGAGAGCCAGGGTCCGACACAGGGCCATGCGCCACCCACTCCCGGCCAACACAGGCACGCGTTCTCCACAGGGGGAACTGCAGAGCCCGAACCCAGATTTTGAAAAGGGAAGAGAGGCAGATGTTTTAATTGTGGAAAAGGGGGGAAAAAAAGGGGCTGATGACGTCATGACGTGCAAACTGGCAAAATAAACAGTTATCATCATTTGCAAATTATTGTGGCTGTAAAACCACCCTGCCCTCCAGTGTGCTGATACGGACCAATAAATCTGCACCTTGTTATCTCGGTGAGATAATTTTTTTAAGGTTATAGCTCCTCTATGTAGTCCACCTGCTGAGTGTTTTCAAGCTTAGACTTAAATGTACTTTTAGGCTACCAAAAATATTTATCATCTGATGTTTTCACTAAGGCTCAAAATAATCACATGTAACGGATAGCAACCGTGCCTCTTCCCTACAGAGGAAGCTATTAAAATCAAAGTCCCACAGACTACAAGTCTGAGTTTAAGTCTAGTGTGCTACACTGTTCACACAGAGAAACAAGATTTTAAAAACTGGAATTAATTAGAATATCTAAGGTCCTCTGACCTAGGGCTTTTGGAGACTTAAAAGATGAAGACCAAAAATTAAACTTCAGTTTGGTGAAGGTGATGGCTGATGTTCTGGGGGGCGAGCTCACCGCGTCGCCTGTTTCCGTACACAAATGCATCTTGTTTATTGTGACCTCAGTTCTTCGAAATTGTCGACTCCACAATTGAAACATGCTGTGTGTTCCAACAAGTGCGAGGCAGTCGTAATGACAGACCAGCCCATCTGTGCTGCGAGAATGTATAATTTCAGTCTATAGTGGAACTTATATAGAAGCAATGATGTGAAAAGTGCTTTGCGTGGTACTTTCTTCAAAAAAAAAAAAAATTTCTGCCGAGAAGCACTGGATGGTACGGAGGATGCTGAGATTCTGCCTGACTTTTTAAAAAAAGGCAGCATCTACTGTATTTAGCTGACGTGGAGGGAGTGTCAAGTGCCAACCAAGAGGGACACTTAATGACAACTGGTCACGTACAACCATCTCAGGAGGCGAAGGTGCACACGGGAACTAGAGGCATTAGATAAAGAAAAATCACAGTGGAAAATACTGATTGAGAATGAAAATGCTCATTTACCTAAGTTAATTAATTTTTCTGATACTGTGTCTACCTTATCCAAAAAGATGAATTAATGCTCAGGAAATTTTACTATCTATCATTCCAGAGTTTAGGATAAAAGTCTTTGTACCTTCATTAATTATACCAAAACAAAACAAAACAAAAAACCAACCAAACAAACAAACAAAATAGAGGACTGAGAAGCCAGTAAAAAAATAATAATAATAAATTCTTTCAATCTTTAAATGTGCCGAATCCCTTTCCCTCTGAACCGTACTTTCCCCTCGGCCTATCTTCTCAACTCTTTGCCTTTAAAATATATTACACTGTTTTTTTCCTATTACTTTTATTTTGCCACCAGTGTTTTATTCGATGCTTGCTAAATATTTGGGTGGAACGGATCTTCCAGCTTGCAGCAGCAGAATGTGGCTGTCACAATCATGAAAATGTTTTAATTATCTCTGCTCTGTGTGCCCGTCTTTGCAGCCCCAAATCCTCCAGTATCGACTGCTGTCTAATCTAAGAACAAAAGCAGCTGCCGATGCTCCTCTCGAGCTGAGCTCCCTTCTCGTATCTGGTGGTGTGTGCCCTGGCTGGGATGCGCGGCCCACACGCCTCCGGACGAGGAGGACAAAGCTGTATTTACGTGGGAATTTTCCTCTTTGTGTGCTTTAGAACTTTCTGGGTCTGATTTCCCATAAATCAAGACCCCGGCTACCCTCCAATGTGGGAAAGCAGGCTGTTCTGAGGGTGCTTTTGTCAGCCTGCCAGAGGCTGGGGGTGGGCGTAAAGCAGAGCCCACCTCCTTGTGCAGAGTCTCAGCAATCCCCAGGGCCAGGGACCCAGCTCAAGCAGCTGCCAACACTGCTCACGGACAGCGGCAGTAGGGTGAGGGGACACGAAGGTCTCTGAGGGTCTCTTGGCCCCACAGGCCACATTTCTGGCTCCAGATGGTCTGGTTCAGCTCTGCAGTGGGAAACCAGGGTCTGTCCAGTGGATGGTGCCCACGGGCACCTCTTGCCCAGGCTGCAAGTGAGGTGCAAGACCCAAACTTAAATAAGTGCTTAAAAAGCAAAGCTCAAAACAACCTCAAAGATTTTCCCCACACTGAGCCGAGAGCCAAAAAAACCTCTTCTCTCTCTCTCTTCAAATAAATAAATAAATAGAACGAAAGGCAGAAAGAACTAGATCCCTAAACTGTGGAAATGGTAGCATTAGAGATGCAGGACAAAATAAAAGGGTCTCTGTTTCTGGATTCAGAGTCCTCCCTCCTGGGTGCCAGCCTGGCCCTGCCGCGCAGAGGTTGCTGGGAGGAGTCCGGGGACAGTCTGGTGTTTTTCCTTTTACTACTCCTGGCGCCACCAAAAATAAAAATAACAATAATGATGAGCCCCCCACAACAAAGCAACACAACCAGGCAAGAAAGGGTAGGCCCAGTCCATCGTACCTCCCGCAGCATTCGTTCAAATTATAATTGAACACGCAGCTACTGTGAAATAACAAACATCCATTTTTATTATGAATTCTAAAGCCTGTAGCTTTGGATCTTAAAAATAAACGGGCCTGGCTTCTGCCTCTTCCCCGCAGTTTTTGGCAGGGCCTGTTTCGCTCAAGATGGGGGGGTGAGATAGAATTTGGGGTTCTGGATCAGCCAATTAGAGGGAAGGAAACGTAACAGGCCTGGGAAGGCAAGATGGCCTCGCTGGTCTCCTGCAGAAGGGAGGAAGGGGACTTACCGAGGTGCTGGAGGATCAGGCGCTTTTGCAAAAGCCAGGAAATGAAATCGATGCCCGCACCCTGGCCGGCCACCAGGGCAGGGGCAGGAGGGTGGGTCCTGCTGGCCACCAGCCTCCCCAGGTGCCAGCCCTGTCCACTGGCCCTCGGGCCTCCCAGGCTCTGGCCGTCCACCATCCATCGGTCCCTCCTCCATCAGTCCCTTGTCCCGGCCTGGGCCTCGGCCACTCTGGCACCCGGGGGCAGGACTGCCAGGAGCAAGTGGCGCTGGGGGAAGGCCCTGCTGCCAGCCCGGCAGGACGAGGAAAATGCTACTTTTGTCTCCTGCTCTCATCTGGCACCGGCTGCCCGGGGAGGGGGGGCAGAGGCGGCCGCTGCGGCTCGGCCCCGCCCACCGGGACTTTTCGAAAGATGCTCGTGGGTGCGGGGGACGCAGACGTGGCAGGGGCGGGCGGCGGGCCCGAACCCACCACCAGCATAGAGGGGATCGGGGGAGGGGGCGGGCGCCACCGCCCTGGCCACTCAGCAGTCGAGGACACGGGCCCCACCAGCCCCGTGGACAGCAGCATGGCCCGGGCGCCATGTTGCCACCGCCTGCCCGGCCCAGCCACTCAGAGGGCCGCAGTCCAGGCGCCCGGCTGGCCTGGGGATAGAGACCGCATTGTTCCCACGCCCGGCTCCGCAGAGGAGCCACGGTGGCCAGCACCCTGGCTGCCTCTCCCAAGAGGAGGCCAGGGCCCCACCCTGAAGCTCCCACCCAGCTAATACCTGTGGGTGCTGGTGCTGTCCCGACTGGAACACCAGGCCAGGGCTCTGAGTCCAGCCCTGTGTCCACCGGGCCAAGGAACTGTGGGCAAGCCATTTGCCCTCTCCCAGCCTCAGTTTCCCCATCCATGTAAGAAGCGGGTAACTGCTCCCACCAGTCAGGCTGCTGGGGTGACAGTATGAAGCAGAGAACCCAGCACCCAGAAGACACCCCCTTGATTAGTCTTGAGGCCCAAGAGGGCCCAGGGTCCTGAGGCACCCAGGCAGGTGGGCAGGAAGAGAGCATGTCCGGCTGGAGGCTGGGAACGTTACTGCAGTCCTCTCTGCCCCTCTACAATCCTTCAGTGCCACCAGAGCCAACCCTTGCCACCACCATAGGGACACACCTCTGTGCCCGCATCAGCTTGGGTTTGAGCATGGGCACTTTTACTGAAGTTTATCAGACTCTGCTGCCCTTTTCTCCAGGCATTGGGTGGACCCACCTGGCCGCCCCATCAGCCCAGTCGCCCCTTGGGGCCCTTATGTGACACCAGCTATACTCACCTGGGAGAGCCTGGCAGGGACTCCTAGAAGGCTATGCCAATCCCTCCACAGGTGTCTGGGGTCCAGTAAGGGGACGGCACAGAATGACCATCATCTGGGTTGCTGCCCACAGAGGCCCACACCCCAGGTTCTGAGTCTTACTCTGGGACACAGTGAAGGACTTTTTGTCCACAGTGACTCCAAGTAAAGAGCAGCGGGTAAACCTACCTCTGCCTCTCAGAAGAGCAGCTCCCGTACGCCCCGGCTGTGCTGAGCACTGCTTCGCGCGTGCTCAGAGACAGTCACACCAACAGCCAAGAAGAGGTGGGGTGGAGAGAGCGAGAGAGAAGGAAGCAGCCCAGAGGAGCCCCGTGGTCCTCGGCTCCGGTCTCACGCATGCGGCCACGTGACCGACTGCCAGCTGACGCCCGAGACAAAGCAGGTAGGATTCCGATGCCATGCGCTCAACCAGGAACACCGGGAATTCATGCCAGCAATGACTTGGCATGGCTGCCAAATGCCCGGCCCCAGGAGAAGAAGGGTCCCCTGTGCTGTGTGGAGTGGGCCCTGTCCTGCCGGACTACATCACAGGGAACCCACTGAAGGCCAATGGCCATTTAAAAGGAGAGGAAGCAAACCTAACCTGGGTCCCAGCCACAGGAGGAGTGCCCCCTGCAGCGTCACCATGACCAGAAGCAGCCACTGCTATGCCCAGGAGCCAACAGCCTCCACCCTACTGCAAACCAAGCAGGCCCACAGGCCATCGTGGGCTGAGGACGTGGGCACCGAGAAGAGAAGTGGCCCTCCTCAGATGGAACTGCATGCCTGGAGGTCTGGCAGCCATCCGCACACTGCTGGGCCAGGGCCCCATCAACAAGTCTTTCTCCAGGTGGGATGAAAGGGCTCCATGGGTGCCACCCGCAGCATCTGACACACAGGTCCATGTGCAACCCACGGGGGCTCACCCAGCTTCCTTTACTGTTGATGTATGGGAACCTGCAGCCCAGCACCCTCATTTTATTATAATTTAAAATGTAATTATAAAAGCCTGATTTGAATGTAAATATCTCTCTTAGACACATGAAAAGGGATTCTAAATTTAAGAGCCCCCAAATCAGCAGGTAAATATTTCAGCTAAATGTTCTTCCTGCCACCTGAAACCCTGCATTAAAGAGGATGGCTCACAGGAAGACCCAGCCTGGCATTTCAAAGCTAAGACAGGGGCCAAAGTTCTTCTCTAACCTTGAGCAAAAATTCTATCAAAGGGCAGGAGTGGTGGCTCAGCAGTTGGAGCTCTTGCCTGGCATGTGCAAGGATGCAGGTTCAAACCCCAGCACCACATACACAACCAAGTGTTGGAGAAACAAAGGCCAAATGAAAAAATAAATAAAACTGATTCTCTCATCTTAAAAAATTCTATCAAAATTAGAAGAAAATGACCATATATATAAAGTTTGCGTTTTTACTTCGCACACGCTTGTGAACACATTACGGGCACAATTACCAATCTTATTTCACGACACTGACTGTGGCCTCTGCTGGTCACATCTCTACTCAGAAACCCTCCCAGCCACAGGACAGTGAATCCTGACATCCATGCACACAGGTATGTGAGCTGCAGGTGTAGACCAGACTCTGGAGTCCAGACTCAACCAAAAGTTTGCCTTCCAAAATGCGACCATAAGACGGTGCTGCTCCAGTGTGAGCCCCCACCACGGGAACAGAGATCTGCTGCAAGATTTAATTCCTTTCCATGATTCTGACACTTCTACTGTGGCCTCAAAGCCTGTCTGGACACCCCAAAGTAGAGAGAGCTCCCTTCACAGCACTCTTGGGCAGGTTGATGAGAATGCTGCAATGGGCATAGCAAACAGGGCTTTGACGTTAAAATAAATAAGACAATGCTTTTAAAAAATAAGACCTCACTTTGAAGACAGATATCATCTAACAAGTCTTTTGGGTGACAAGGAGGAGTGGCAGATGTGGGACCACTCCCTTGTCTGTCCTCCTGCTCTGGCCTTGCAGGAGCATCCAGACTGAGGACAGCAGGTGTCACCAGCCAGCACGGTGGATGGTCCCCCAAACGGGTGGGCCCCTTCAATGAGACCCGAGGGCTACAGCCCTGGAGCTCCCCAAGTGCTCATCAGCAGCACCAGCATCTCCTAGTTCCTCAGGTGAGCCTGGGTTCCTGGCCTGCTGTCCCGGGTCACTGCAGCCCGGTGCTCCGGTGCCGAGCCCACGTCTCTGGAGGTGCGCAGGCCTCAGGCTGAAATTCTGCTCATTCTACTGAATCAGAAAGGGTTTATCGAGCGTTCACTGCGGCCAGGTTTGTCACCCATTACAAAAACACCCTCTGCTTGAGGGCCTGCGTGCGGCTCCTCCAACCAGTCAGACCCGCACAGCCTCCAAAGCTCGTCTGCGAGTAGGTCTGGGAGAAGCAGGTGAGATAGAAAACCAGAGCCGAGCCCAAAGCACCCACCAGAAAGTCCCCTCTGGCACCCCCGGGGCCTGGCCCTTCCTACCCCCCATTTTCCTCTCTTCCATTCTGCAGCCCAGCCAGCAGACAAAGGCCGACCTAGGCCTGGCTGGAGGGAGGCCGCAGTCAGCACACAATCTGAAACCTGGCTACATTTCCAGAGCTGGGGAACACACCCCTGCCACCTTTATGAAGAGAAAAAATCAACTTGTGGAAGTTTAAACTGCACTCAACAAAGCCAGCCACGTGTGCCTACTGAACTTTCACAAGAGCCACGGGTCAGGAGACTTTCCTTCTGTAACTCTCCACCTCTGACTACTTGGCCAGGGGACACTGCAGCTCCAACAGCTATCCCAGCCAATGGAATACTGGTCAGCCCCGAAAATAAATATTTCCTATGAAAGAGCCATTGTATCTGTGCTGTAGCAATTGGTGCTCTTCTTCCTCGCAGGCTCTATCACATCAGAAGACATGGCTGTGCTATGTAGAGTTCCTTGTTCCAACAAAGTATTTTGAGAAAGGACAATCTTTCTGGGTCTCCCTAAGCCACTTGGCAGACCTGCTCCTGCGCCCGGTGAAGCAACAGTTAGCTCCTCAGAGTGGCGGCGAAAACTCTCCTACCAAATCGCCACCTGCATGTCCAGCAAAGCCGCTGGCCGCCGGTGTGGCCACTCTGGACCCCCAGGAGATACAGGGTCAGCACCCTGGGGTGCACTTGAAGTGTCATTCTTGGGGAGGTTCCCAGCCTGCCCTGGGAAGGGTGCCTCCTCTGTCAGCACATCCTGGGTTCCCAAGGGGATCCTAGACTCATGTGAGCCTACAAGATGCATTCAGGCCGTCGTGTTCACACCAAGTCCTGGGACAACAAAAGTGCTGGCTTTGCAAGTTCCTGCCAGTCTACCTTGCAAATATTTGGTACCACCTGTGGGCAGGACAGGAAACTTCTTGGTGCTGCCCTTCCTGGAGAGACCAAAACTGTGAACTCTGTTACTCAGAATACAATATGATTATTACGATATACTACATAAAATAAAAGATAATAATAAATAAAATACGTTAACATTTATAGTGATTGTCATTTACAACAATGATCAAAGCAGGAACCATTTAATGTCTCCGTACAATGTGTGACCAACTGTACTGTATGGAAATAATGTTGTCTGAAGCCTGAGGTCAGTTATTATTGTCATTATCCTGATTTAGTGCTTAGGGCACAGGCTCAGGGAGGTGATGTGACTTGCCCAGGGTCACACAGTAACCCTGGGGCAGGGCTAGACTGAGGCCCAGGGGACTCTGAGGCGGTGCCCTGCATAAGCTTGGATACTCTGTCTCACCACAACTTCTGTAAGAGTATTTTCCCCTCTCCCGAAACATGCAAATACACCTCAAAACTGAACCATCACAACACACAAATGAGACTCTGTGGTTTTTAAGATGTGCCCTGCCTGGCCGGGAAGGCCCCTCATGGCCCCAACACCTTTCCCATGCAGACACACAGGAGGTTTCCCTGGACTTCTCTGGACTGGAAGGAGAACCTATCCAGCAGGATGCGCATCCAGGCAGACAAAGTCCCTGCTGCCCTCCCTCCTGCCTTCCAGTAGGTCTTCATCTACACTGGGATGGGACTGGCTGCAGGCCCTGCTGGGGACAGAAGCCAGGGAGACACATTTACAAAGAAGCTGCCCGGCCAGGTATAAACCACACGGACGAAAAGCAACCCTGCTGCAAATTTCCCCGCTGCCCCGGCTGAGCAAAGCCAATTGCTGGATGGCACCTGCTCAGGTGACATATGCTAGACCTGGCCATGGTGGACAGGATGAGTGGGCCTAGTGGCCACACACTGCCCGGCGCTGAGCCCAGCCAGCGCCTGCCAGCACCCTGGAGACCCCTCACCTGTGAGCATCTGTGGCATAGTGGGGCCCCAAAACTGGCGAGGGCCCACCCTGGGCTTGTCCCTGGTTTCATTCAAAAGCAGAGGCACGATGGCCCAATCCTCCTGGCAGCCCCCAGCATGGCTCTTGCCCACAGGGCCTGCTGACCCCACGCCTGCGTTGTATCCAGCAGTGAGAAAACCAAGAGCCAGTTTCGTTTTCAGGCCTCTTCTTTTGTGTTGGGTCCTCAAACGTCAACTCTGCTGAGATGGGATATTCCAAAATGGAGAGCTGCCCTGGTCGGCTCCACCGAGCTGAAGAATCTCAACCCTGCCACCTTCTGTGGATCAGGGGACACTGTGGCAGCAGATGGGACCCTAAAGCTTTGACGAACAGCAACCACACCACGATTCTCCAACCTCTCCTCCTTGCCTTGGGTCAGGCCTGTTGGTCTGGTGAGGAGAGACAGTGCCCCTTGTTTTGGGATTGATTTTAATCCTGGGGTTCACCCAACAGCCTCAGAAGAATACTATACAACTCCTGCCCAACGAACACTGTCACCGTCTTTCATGGACCAGGGAAAACATCCCTGGCATTCTGCAGGTGAGGCCGGGATGGAACTTGAGCTTCTTATGAATAACCTCATCGCTGACAAGGCCAGCAAGCGCCAGTTCCCGGACAGCTGCACACCTTCCGCACTGTGCCCCCTGCTTCTGAGATCACCCTTGCATGTGCCACCCTGGGGTTCATGCCCGCTAACTGCCTGTGACAAAGTCATAAATAAAAATGGAAAACAGGGTTTGGGGGCAGGGGAAAGCAGGCCAGCAGAAAGGACAACCTTCACTGGCTCTTGGAGTTCTGAAGCAAAGTTCCGGTTTCTGGCCACGGCTGGCCTGCCCCAACTCTAAAATGGTCTTCTCCCTGTGGTCTTCCCGGAACAGAGGATAACTAGGCAGCGCAGAGAGGGAGGCACAAAGCCTGCACTACACAGGCCTTGTCCATGTTCCCGGAAGCAGGGCCTCCAGTGCCAGCTCAGGACTCCAGGCCTTATGGAAAAAGGCCCCGCGCATGTGTGCGGTGAAAGCACCCAGCCAGGCAATCCTAACCACATCCACAGGGTGGGCAGGCAGGGCCCAAAGTGGCACAACCGGGTAGAAAAGCAGGCTTAATCCACAGTGACGGGTTTCACTTAACCTCAGAAAGGTACACGCACACAGAGACACGTTTTAAAATCCCAGATAACCAGAACAGATGAGTTAAAATAAAGCGAAGCTATGGCCCGCCTGTGGGGACTGCCTCAGCTTCCAAAACCCAACTTCGAAGAAATTAATTTCAGCATTACCTTAAAACCCTGTAATCACGGCTAACGAGCATTCCTCCACCTCTTTCTTGCTCCCCACAATCTCCCAAGTGCCACTAGCCCAGTCTGTGTGTGACCCAACTATAAAAGGACATTTATTACAAAAAGTTACAAGTTACTTTTCATTTTATGCCACCATAAATGAGTGCTTCCACACCAGGGCCTCTCACTCCGTGGGGAACTGCTGCAGGTCTGAGGTTTTCCCCCTAAATCATCTCTCCAAAACGCCCAAGCAGCAGGAAAAATAAGAAGCAGGGTTTAGGGAGTAAATGAAAGAGTTCATTTTTCAAGACAGGGCTGTGGCTTCCAAGTAACCTTTCTGCACACACACATCCCCAAAACAGATGTTTTCTCTTTTCTTTCTATTGTTCAAAATGCCTTTTGGAGCTTATTTTGTATATTGACCAATATTCTCCCTGAGATGAGAAGCTGTACTTCACAAATTCCAAGTTCCAGACCGGGGACCGCGGTGGAGTTCCCGCAAGCTGGTGTCGCTTCAGGTTGGGGCGCAAGCTCCTGCGGGTGTCCCCTGGACTGTGAAAGGCCTGCCCCACGGAAGGGGCCCACTGACAAATGTCTTCATTAATATTTAAATGCTAAGTAGCGAAAGTGAGAATCGCACTTACCGTCCTCCCGAGTCGCCCAGAATCCGATCGTGCCCCAGGCGCACAGGTCGACAGTTCTGCCCTTGTCGGGTCCACCGCGCCTGGCCGTGGCCAGCGCAGCGCCAACGTGCCCACGGCTGCAGAGGCCCTGGGCCATCGGCCTGAGTCCCGGGTTCGCAGCGTTTCCCTGGTTCCCGCGCCGAAACCGCTGGCAGAGCGGAGCGGTTCCCTCAACTCTTGAGGCCGGGACAGCCCGCGGGCGCCGGCGAGCGCACCGTCAGGCCCGGAGCCGCTCCTTTCCTCCGGCGTCGCTGTATTCAGAGACCGGACGCGAGAAAAGTGGCCCGCACGACGGGGTTACCGCGTCCGCGACCCGCGCCGTCGCTGGGGATCTTTGTCCCAGACGAAAACGAAAGCGCGCGGGCCCGGGTGCGCCCACGCCCTGCTGCGGAGGGCCCGACCCGCGCGCCCGGCGACTTTCTCTAAGTTCAAGTGCATCCCAGGGCGGCCCGGCGGGAGCAGCGGAGCCGGACTCGCAGAGCCTGACCGTCCGGCGGGCGCGGGCCGCGGCGGGCTCGCGGAGGACCAGCATGCGGCGCTGGCCCGGGCACAATGGGCGCCGCGGGGCGGGCGCGGGGACAGCGCGGGCCCAGTCGCCGCGCGGCCGCTCGTCTGGCGCTGCCCGGGCGCCGAATGCGGCGGCGGCTTGGCACAGACGCGCCGCGCGCCCGGTGCATGCTAATGGCCGGCGGCCGCGCCATGAATTATTCAGCAGCGGCGGGGAGAGGGCGAGCGCGGCGCGGAGGGCGGCCCTGGCCGTGAGTCTCCCGCCGCTGCGAAGCGGCCGCGGTGACTTCCCAAACTTTCCCGGGTCCGCACCGAGGATGCGGCCCCCGCGGAGCCGCGGTCCCCGCCCGAGCGCGCCGGCCGCGCTTCCCCCGTTGCCGCCTATTTTATGTCTTTTGTCTCGGAGTTGGCACCTGTCCCAGAGAGCGCGTTTCCCTGCCCACCCCTTCGCCGCCGGATCGGAGCGGGGGAGGGAGTACGGGGGACCCGGGGAGGAGGGGACGGAGGAAGCACAGCGCCTGCGGGCACCGCCGCCTGGGGAGACCGCCCGGGGGTGGCGGTCGTGCCCGCACACCCCGGCACCTCTGTTCCGCGAGGAGGTCAGGGCTGCGGATGAGTCCAGAATAACGACGAGGCCACCCGCGGCCCCCGCAGTGCCCGCTGCGGGTGAGAACCGGGCGCCGCCCCTCCCGGGCTCCCCCCCAACCCCGGGCCAGCACACTCAGGCTGGGCGGGAGGAAAGAGCAGCGGATTCGCCTCCCCGGCCCCGCGCCTCGCCCCGCAGCCCCGCGTGCGCGCCCCCGCGGGCACGCAGCCCCGGGCGCTGCGCGCCCCCGCCCCCGGCCCCGCCCGCCTGCCCGCTCTAGCCGAGCGGGGGCACCGCGCCGCGTAGACCCACTGGCCTTCCGCTTCGCGCCCTGGGGCCCGCATGACCGATGGGGGAAGGCCGGCGCAAGCTCCCAGCCCGCCCGCCCCCACCGCCTTGGCACCGAGGCGGCTGCCGGGGCGCGCTCGGCGGCTGCGCTCCAAGGCTCCGGCTGCCATGATTGCGGGCAGCGGGACGCGCGCGCACGCTCGGGCCGGGCTCGGGGACCCTCCGCGGACCGACAGTCGCGGCCTGCCCACAGCCTTGTGCGCACTGTGGACAGCGTCGAGGGTCTCTCGGCTGTGGGGCTCTGGACCAGGCACTGGGACAGCACTCGGGGCCAACGGTGGCAGTGGCTTTCCCCAGGGCGGGGCATGCGCACGTGCGACTCAGCAGCGTCTTCCAGGACACCACCAGCCCCGCCGAGCTAGGGGCGCAGTACCCTTTGGGGTCGGGTGGAGCCGATCGGGCCACACCGGAGCTGGCAAGCTGGAGTGGGGGGGGATAGCGCACTGTGCCGAAGACGTAAGGGGGGGCGCGCGAAGTGACTGGAAAAGTTGGGGGCGCTCACGGTGCCTGGGGAAGCATGGAATGGGCGGGGGCACTGTGCCCGGAGCCTCTGCCCAGCTGGGAATTCGCCCTCTTCCTTCCCGGTGGAAGCAACTTCCTGCCTCCCTGACTCAGGGCGCAGAAACTGCGGGGAGAAGTTCAAGGCCGCAGCTTTGCTCTCAGCCCGACGGCGGCGACACTGCTGGCTCCGGGCCACACTGTTCATTTCTGGGCTCCACCAGGGAAAGGAGAACGGTGGGGGCTCCCTGGCCTGGATACTGGTTAGAATGCCAAGGAGGCTGCAGCGTTTCTTTGCCGGTTTTGCAGAGGAGGTGGCCTGAGTCTCCGGCTCCTGGGGGATACACGCAGACACACGGTCGCTACAGTTAGACCCCTTCCTCCTGCCAGGGCATGCTCTGGCTCAGAGCCACGCGGACCTAGCTGTTCCTAGACGCAAGCGATGGCCCATTGATGGCCAGGGCCTGAGAGAAACATGGCTTCAGGGCCCCATCCCACTCTCTCTGCCTGTCTCCCCCCTTCCCCCCCTCCTGGCCTTGGCATTCTAACCAGTGTCCCTTGACGTCACATCTCGCCATTTCTGTCAACCAATTGAAACTTGCCCGTTGTCATAAAAATATATATTTTTATGCCATTGGTAAATTCAAAAGTTCCCTGCGTGGCCAGCTTCCCAGGAAACTCCAGTCCACATTGGATTGGACTGCCCGGGAGGGGGGAACTGGACACCATGAGGAAGGCTGGGCTACACAGCTCTGCCAGGGCCTGGGCTTTCCAAGCCCAGGAGACCCCCATGTCCTTGACTTTGAATAGTGCTGGACACTACACACCCACATCATTACTCCACCCCATGACATACAGGGTCTGCCAAGAAGTCATCCCCAGTTGCTTTCCTGTGAGGTGGGGGTGTGGAATCATACTGTAGCTTCTTTTTCCCAAGGGTAGCTTGCTTTTTGTCCCATCAGAAAACTCAGGTTTAGAAAATGGAGCCGAAACGTCTTCCAGCCCATCTTTTCCCTGGACTCCTTACCAACTTTCACTTTCCACAGCTGCACAACAGGCAGATTCGGCCCAGGTAGGGGCCCTTTCACAACAGGGTGGGTTTCGCTCTTTGCCTGAGGAAGGTGCTGTCTCTGCCTCAAGAGCTGTGGGGCCCGGGCCAGAAGCGCTGGAGCCGGGTGTACCTTCTTCCTAGAAAAGAGCCTGGGCTTGGGAACACCATGCCGGCTGGCTGGCAGCACGGCAGGGAGAATCAGCCTTGTCTCACAGTCCTGTGCAATGTCTTCCCTATCAGAGGTCCCAACTACAAGTGTGGGGGACAAGAAAGCAAGCACATTACATGGGGGACTGCACTGGGTAGTACCCCAAAGCCATGCAGGTCGCTCCGTGAACCCCCCTCCTCCTCCAGCCGCACCCAGGACAAGCTCAGCCACCAACTGCCATCATCAGCGCCTCCTGTGCTCCTTCTTACTATATGGTTCAACTACTTCAAAAAGCAGTGAAGACATTTTGTGGTTCAGTAAGTTTAGGGGCTCCAGGAGGGCAAAACTAGGGACAGGGCTGACGGCTGGGCAACAGCACAAGCACCAGTCCCTTTTAATACTGAATCTTATTTTTCCAAAATAATAAACCAGTTCAGTAACCAACACCTCATGTAAAACTGCGCTCAAGTGCGAACTCTGAGAATGCTGCATACCTTTGAGGTACAATCATGATAAAAATAAAAGACTGTATCCAACCACCACACCATAATCTATTTATAATCACTTTCCTAAACACTATAAATATTATAACTAATGTGATATACATTTTGTGATTAAAACATGAATTAAATGGTGGATTAAAACACTGAATTTTAAAAAGCCACAAAGAAAAAGAGATTATCTTCCATTATGCCACTTACAACTTTTGTTCCATTGGCACAAATACAAATTTGGCAACTGTATCATTACTGAACGCAGTGACTAAATGCCAGGATATTAGCTTTGTAATTTTCACCTGAAATCATTGTATAATCACACCAGCTTGCTAAACTTCTTTTTATTGGCCAACTTTTTTTTTTTTTTTGCTCTCACACAGTAATAAGTTAATTTAATGCCTTTTCCCTCCTTCCAATTTTTATTTGGTAAAACAAGAAATCGAGTGAGTCGGAAGAATATTCAAGAACACACTTTTTAAAACTCTCTTCGTACTTGGCAAGGATTTACGTGCAATTTGGTTGCAAATTCGGAAAACAAATTCTGCGTGGTTCTAGGAAAATACTACTACTCAGGTAATTCCACTGTTTTATTCAGATCTGATACATTTTTTTCTACTTGCTATCATATTATATGATTCAAAATAAATACTGTTTAAAAAGTGAACTCAAAATACTCAAAAAGAGAACCTGGACATTTTATATTATTGAAGAGTATTATGTTGGACAAGTTTCCTGGAAGAATAAGATGGCTTGTCCCTTTGGGCCACAACCATGCCTGAGGTCAGATGTTTGAAATAAGTCCTAGGAAGCCTGTCGCTGTACCAGGATGTTTATAGTATCAGCCTTATACAGTTATTTTTTCCTGATTTCTCCCAAGATCTGCCTAATGGGAATTCTGCCGGCAACTTCCTGCCATGCCCTTGAGCCCTGGCTTTCTCTCCTTAGCCCCTTGCCCGTGCTCCAGCCTCAGAATGCTGGGGGTGGGCTTCAGTTTCAATTCCTTTCTCTCCATGTAGCTGCGCGCAATAATGTTAAATTTTCAGGATCCAAGGAGTTATGAGGCCTTAGTAAGCAGATGAATTTGATTTAGTTAAAGCAAGTGGGACTAGTGTGTGAGACATCGCATTTTCTCATCTGTGCTTCTAAAGCTGGCCCAGTAAAGCTGGGATTGCAAATTTGCCGAATTAAGATGGCACTTGGATCAGCCCTGACAATGTGCCCTTCGGAGTTGCCACTAGGCAGCTTCGGATGCTCTATAAAAAGGCAAACCCGGCTTATGGTTTCTTTCTTTTGCCTTTGTCTCAAAGTAGTTTGCAGATCTGAGAGTCCATTTTAATATGCCCAGCTCACGATAACTTGTGCTGCTACTTTGTAAAGACTTTAGTTTTACTCTCTTTTATGCACAAAACCGATAGCACCCAGTTCCTTTGGGTAAACATATTTACATACGTATATATATATATATATATATATACATATACTATAATTTTTTATGGAGGAAGTTGAAGAAGGAGAGAGCAGAAAACCTACTAATTTCCATAGAAGTAAAACAGCCAAAGATGTGCAGAGTTGATGTGATCTCTGACGGGGGAGGAAGTGAGAGCAAGCAGCCATAGAAAGAACTCTTTTCCTCCCAGACAAAAATGAAGGCTTTTGGGGCTGGAGCTGTGGCTTGGTGATTATGGCACTTGCCCCGCATGCACAGGTACACAGGTTCAAACCCCAGCACCCACTTATACAACTGAGTGTTGCAGGAACAAAAGCCATGTGAAAAACCCAATAAAAATTAATTCTCTCTCTCTCTCTCTCCTCACTGTCCTTCTCTCTTTAAAAAAAAAAAAAAGAAAAGAAAGGAAAAATGAAGCCTTTTCCAGAACCATTTGCTTACGCTGCTCCAGTTTTATGTCACATCGAGTGTTGGCTTACCATCAGCAATAATGAAAGCCGGCTGTAGGACCAGCAGGTCTGAGGACAGAAGCACATCTTCCCGCAAAGCAGCAGTGGACACCGCTTCCCTACCTTCTGGCCTTTTTCCTTAACAGAGAGGACGCACTGCAGCTATCTGCAGCTGGCTGTACCAGGCAGTGTGCCCTCTGCGCTTGTGGGACTTGCGGGACTATGTGTGCTGACCCCACGCCATGCAAGCTGTGTAGCAAGCTGCTGGGAGCCTCACACTATGGGCTTTAACCCACATGGGAAACTCACATGCTCACTTCTCACAAGGCATCACCCAGGTACCCATTGGGAACAGAAGTCTAACAACTCCAAAGGCTTTCTTTCTTTCTTTCTTTCTTTCTTTTTTTTTTTCAGAGAGAGAAGGAGAGAGAGAAAGAGAAACAATTTTATTTTTTCATCTGACCTTTGCTTCTATGATACTTAGTTGTGTATGTGGTGCTGGGGATTGAACCCGGTTTCTCACGCATGCCAGGCAAGTGCTCTAACCGCTGTGCCACGGTTCCATTCCCCGAAAGGCATTCTTAAGGGGCTATTTATCATTTCTCTAATAAAGGGAGAATATAAACCATCAGGAACCTATGATAAATGTATACACAAATACATACATAAATCATACACAAATACATGAATATATTGTCTGAAATACATATGTACTAATATGAAGAATTTCCCTTTATACAGATGAGGAATTACAGTTAATATTTTCCATACCCAAGTAGTATTGACACAAAAATATGAATTAAGATAATGGAGCAAATTTCTGATTATCTGTGCACAAAGCAAATGCCAACACAAGATTTTTGGCTTTATTTAAAGCGTGCGAGAAGGCACAGTAAAACTAAAATTTTTTTAAATAAAAATCACCTTTCAAAGAGAAGTGGATGCCAAATTAATTTTAGTCATTCAATACTAAAAATTTCTACAGTGGAATCATCATACATTGGGAAAATATAATGTTTCTAAAGGATCAATTGTGCTACTTATAGCATTTTTTAAAGAAAATTAATGTTAGAATTTGGAGTTTTATAGTTTCTGGTAGGAGATACCAATTTCCAAGAAAATGAAAACATATCAGAAAATTTAGAATTTTACTCCCTAGAAGTCCAAAGGCTGTCCCCTTTCACAGCTGAGAAGCCCTGATTTATTTGAAGTATTTTTGCACCTTCTCCCTCCTTTCCTGGGGCCGTGCATTGCAATTATTTTAATGATCAAGTGTTCTTTTTGACTCACATCTAAGCAGAATTTTAAACTTTAAAAACTGTCAAATGTTTATGTTTATGCTCCAAATTTTTAAATAGTTCTGAAATGCTAATGAAGTCAGTTAAAAATTTCCTTCCCTGTAGCTGAAATGAGAAGTTTGCTAGTATTTCCTAGATGCACAGTTTTTCAGTGGCCTAGGCAAATTAGAACCCTTTAGAATACAGAGAAAGAAAGGAAGAAAGAAAGCTGATTTAGAACTTAAAAATGGCTCATTGTTAAATTGCAAGGGATTTCAGGATTTTTTTTTTAAATCAAGACTTCACGGATTGCTTCTTTAAAAGGATTGCGACAGTACTTAGCTGCCCGAAGAAGAAACTGGCTGAACATGGCCTTTCGGGAGTGGGGAGGGCTGTCAATTACAAATTGCTTGAAATTTGAACACACTGCTCTTATTTATTGAAATGCTCTTATTTTATTCTTGTAAAATAAAATGTGATTCCACACAATACTAAGGAGTAACTTACTACGTAAAAACAGTTTCATTTTCTGAGTCTCCACATCCCAGTTTTTAGATATGGTTTTCTTCAAGGTTAAGGTCTGGTTTCTTACATAGCCCTTTCTACGAGAAGTAACAAAATCTAGCACTGCAAGCAAAGATGCTACTTAGTTGCTTCGAAAAGAAAATTCTAAAGAAGAAAGCGGACGCTTTCGTTTTGTTTCTGGCTATTTATAGAGCAACTTTTGGTCTAATTCCTAATTTCAAAAGAACTCGAAGTTCATTTTCTCTTACCAAAACAAAGTGGCAAGTCAAGCCATCAGACAAGAAGACACACTGGCCTTGGAAATAAAAATCTACATCATTTTTATCTGCTAAGCGCGTGATTTTAAATTGTATTTCAAAATAACCAAAACTGTGAGGTTATTTCCACTCTTGCCCTTGGTTTTCAATGATAAGCAGAGACAGGGATTTTCAGTCCAAATCAGGAGTTTTCACCTTTGCTGATACCTTTACCTATTAACCAGTTTTTCAACTCTGTCATATTCTAAATATGCTACAAGGCTTTGCCTGGCTATTGACATCGTGTCTAGGAGGAGGCGAAGGACGCAGGTACTGCCAGCTCCTTGCCTCCCTCCGGAAACTTCTCTCAAATTGGAAGTCTCTCACACATAGAGCTCTGGAAATTTATAGCAGGATTCTGAGGCTCATTGGGAAAACTCTGGAGCTGAGAAAAAGCTTGTCAACTCACACCTGGACCTACAGATTTGGAAAAATTAACCAGCTGTAGCCAAAAAGCAAAACACTCAACCACCCGAACACAGTCTGCAAGAAACACAGAGTTCTTTGACGTGACAAGAAGAATTATAAATAAAATAGCTCCAAGGCAGACAGGCTGAATGAGCCTTTTAAGACAGCCTGTTGGTGCCTCAAACTTTAATACTTAGAGCATTAAAATTTCACTCCACGAGGAGAATACCCTGCGATAGTGCATGCCTGAGAGCACCTATGTGTGCATGTGTGCGCCAGCGCAGAGCAATTAAAGTCTGCTGCCCCCATGGCCTGGGGGCCAATCCGAGGTCCTGCTGGAGGGCCCCTTGCCTGTATCCTCTTTGGGTTTCAGCCTGTCTCTTTTCATGTGTGCCAACACCCAAAAGCTACAGAAACACAAGCTGCTGCAGATGACAAGGACAGATCTCAGACACAGAAAAGCTTTCCCTGCAATTTAGAAAAAAAAAAATGAGTTTTGTAAATGGGAGCTGAGAAAGCAAGCTCTCTGGAAGCTACAGAAGCCCCCTGCCCCTGGAAGGGTGCTGCCCAGGCTGGGACTTGAGTCCGGAAGATGCCTACCGGTGCTAGGTTGGGCAGGGCAACGCAGGGCCACAGCTGGAAGGCAGGCTGGGACTGTAAGAGCAACATGTGGGGCTGAGGCACAAATCACAGGAGGGCCTCTAAACTCCAATCCCCCAAACTGGGGCCATCTTGTCATGCTCGAAGTCTTTGAGAGGGTTGGGATGGTCTCTGTCTTGCCCTGATTCCTTGCCATGCTTAGCCCACACAGCAGAGATCCTTGATGCAGTTGAAATCAACAGCAATGTGCTGACTACATAGTGCCAGTACCAAGAGAGCCACTAAACATTTTAACCATAAACCACTGTCTCATAGTGAAGGGTCTTTCCCAAGGATGGAGAGACAGCACCTCATGTGTATACAGCAAACACTCGTAATTTACACAGCACACCCTCACTCCATTTCACATGACTCCCACAACTCGTGATGCAGTCAGAATGAGCATTGTCATACTTCTTGAAAGACCGAGGAAGCTGAGGCCCAGGCAGGTGGAACAGCGACTCAGTTTGACGCTGTGCAGACCTGGGCCCCCAACCGCTTAGTGCACATATGTGCTTTGTTATTTTTGCACTTTTTTCTAAAGGAAAATCTCCCCATCCAGCCCTTCACACTCCTCCACGCGTAGGCTTATTTTATAGGTAAGAGCAGTTTCCAGGAAAAACAGCCTCTTTGAAATCTCAGCCCCAGAACTGCCTTAAACTAGTCCAACTTTAGTGACCCCAGCCTGCGCCCCATGGCCAACTTCGGTCATCTAAGACTCCCATCCTTCCCTGCCAGGTGCATCCTGACCACCCCCTTGAAACAGGGCAGGGATGGAGAGACCCCAGTGTAACATCACAGGCACGAGCTCCCTGCTGAGCCAGCCAGGGTTCCTGTAACAAAGCCACCTTGCCCACGCTGAAAGATTACAATGTCTGCCATTCACTGATTTCAAGTGCCAGGTATCGGTGCCCTGCAACTGCAGCAGGGTGGTTCTGAGCCACCTGAGCCCCACCCTTGCCTAGGGTCCTCTGTGACACTGGTGGGCACCTCCCCAGGGTCTCAGCAAAAAGGGCCAGACTGAGCAGGCGATGAGAATGGTGGGGGAAACCTCAAGGTCTCAGGTCATCAAGGTCCGCTGGGACCCACTCCTTGAGGTGGTCCAGTCCTACACCTCAGCAACCCACAGAGATAAACTTACGCTGTCAGATGGACTAATTGCTCCCCAGAAAGCAGAAAGACTAGATGGAAATGAGGAAAGACCAAAGAAGAGGAGTTGGGTTATCTGGCTAGCAGAACTCAGGAGGCCCAGCTCAGGGGGTACCCCTTCCCAGGCACGGATCTGCACAGCTGCTGGTTAAGTTACCAATGCACCTGCCTGGCCCTGCTCCTGGTAAGGCAGGATTCCCACCCCAGTGCCATCCTCACGACACCAAGGCAGGCCCCAGCAACTCCGGAACACCGCGCGTTCCCAAGGCCAAATTCCACCCCACAAGCAACAGGCTCAGAAACAAATTCATCATTTCAAAGTCCTCCTGGCAAAGCCTAATTCACAGTCAATGCTGAACAAAGGCATGAACTGAGACTCAGGCGGGAGGGCCTTGCCCGGCTGGGAAAGGACTGGGTGCTGTGTCCATCTTCACAGGCCAGGGCTTCCAGCAGTCCTTTGTTTCTCGTTTTCACCTAATTTCTAGAGAAAAGGCTTTGAAGCAACTGAAACCATTTTACAAAATCACAAGGAGCTGAGTCTGAAAAGCATCTTGGAATAAAAATTATAACCTAGAGGAAAAACAAAGAGCACAGGACATTGAGTGGTATGGACGCCAGGGGCACTCAGCATCCTGGCGTCTGGAACTGACCTCAGGTACTGGAAAGGTGGGGTGACAGGAGGAAGAAGAGGGTCGTAGCCATGCGGAGGGGCCTGGGATTGGGCTTTCCCCTCGTCCGGGGATTATGCATTTTGCTTCGGTGGAGCAACTGTAGGGCTTCCAAGCAGGAGCAGGAGCAGAAACAGAAAAAAGAAAAAACGAGGACCCATCTGCACCCCGCGGAGGCCCTTCAGGGCTCTGCGGAGAGGCTGCTCCCGGGCCTGGGACGAGGACGCAGCGTCGCCCCGGAGCCTCCCAAGCCGTTAGCCGGCTTGGGGTCCCTGCGCGGGAGCCAGGGCTGTGTCTACCCGGCGGCGGCGGCGGCTCCCGGCCCGGCCTGGGCGCCCCCTGCAGCAGCCCCCGCTGGACGCGCGCCTGCCCCACACCCGGCGAGCGCGGGGCTGCGTCTGCTCGGGGCCCGCGTTCGCTCGGAGCCCAGGGCGCGCGTCTGCGTCCCGGGCCGGGTCCTGTCCAGGTCCGGGCGAGCCCGGGTCGCCGCCCAGGTGGGCGTGCAGAGCAGGCGCTGGCCCCGCCGCTCCTGGCGGCGGTGGCACGCGCCCCAATTAGCCGCGGGCCGGGTGGCGGGCGGCCCCATTGAGGGCGAACAAAGGGCGCGACCCCAGGGTCAGGAGTCGCGGGCCGGCGGCCGCCGCTTTGTGCCGCCTGTTTGCTCTGCCCAAGCAGAGCGCGCGGTATATTGACTAAAGCGGATTAGAGGGTCGCGCCCGGCCGCCGGCCACCAGCGGGCCTCCAGGGGTGGCCGCGCCCTCCGCCCTCCGGGGTCAGACGTGCGCAGCCAGCGCTGGGCCCCACGGGCACCGGCAGAGCCTGCCGCGTGCTGGTGGCCCGGAGCAGGGGTGGCCGCAGAGGCCCCCACTCCGCCTTTTAAGCCCACGGGGACGTTGTGTCAGTTCTCCGGCCCTGCGTTTTAAAGAAATCCGCCCTTTCCAATCCTGCGCGTCCGGGACTGGCCATTCGTTTTAAAAGCAGCAAATCACACTTGCCTGAGGACGCAGAAATGTTGAGCTGGAAACATGGGTTAATTCTCCCATATCTCCAAAAACTGAAGCATTATAATTTAAAAAACAAAAACAAAACCCCACACAACCGTGCACCCCAGACTTGAATGGCAGGTGACTTAAGCTTTCAAAGAAATATTTTGAGATACAGAAGTTCTGAGAAGTATGATCTAAAAAAAATAATTATGCCCTTTTTTAAAGAAGACAAAAATGGATGAACATAAAAGCCCACCAAGATTTCCAACCAAAACCCGTTTACCATCTGACATTCTGAATCCAGAGTCACCCTCCTTCAGTAGTGAACTTGCAACATCGGTACAACAGGCTTTGAACAGCAGCCAGTAAAGGCCAAAAGCACAGCTCCAAGTCAGGTGCTGACCAAATATCCAAGAAGGGGATGTTCTCCTGCTGTCATTTTAAGGGACAAAACCACTTCCTAAGTCCATCTGAAATCTTGAGATTTTTTATGTCCTGCATGTAAGTATACATGTTTGATTAGGGAATCCCACATGATATTTGATTAGTAACCGATCAGTGTACAAATCTTTTACAAAAGAATATAGTATTTACGTTCAATGTGTGTTTGTTGGCCTAACGAATATTTCTGCTACCTGCCATCATTGCCCAAAGACTGAAGGAAAAAGTGTTTAGTCTGTATTTCTATTACAAGCCTTTAAGAATGATTCCTCCACACACACACCCCGCCCCCGGTTTATAAAAATTGGACATGTTGGGTTGGAGCAGTGGCTCAGCAGTAGAGTGCTTGCCTGGCATGCATGAGGACCTGGTTTCGAACCCCAGCACCACATGCACAAATAAGTGTCAGAAAAATGAAAACCAGATGAAAAAATAAATAAAATTGATTCTCTGTTCCTCTGTCTCTCACTCTATCTCTGTTTAAGAAAAATGGAAATGTCTAAGGAAGGCACAAGAAAAGTCCAACAATCAGCAATTTAAGAACAAAATATAAAAAGATATTTCAGATATAGATATTTTAAGTAGTAAGCAGAAAATGTGTGTTAAGTATAAACTACACGAAAAAAGGAAAATTCACCTGTGCGCCGTTATCTAGAAACAGTATCTGTCATGTCTCCTTCTCACCTTGAGCTCAGTGAACGCAAGCAGAGCTACAAGATTTACACACATATTCTCTGTTAGGGAAATGTTGTATTCCACACTTCCCATGCTATTACAAACTCTCTATCAAAACCATTTGTTTTTAAAGTGAGAGAGACATCGAGAGAAAGAGAGAGAGACTCTATTTTATTTAGTTTTTCATGTGGCCTTTGTTGCTCTGAGACTTCGTTGTGTACGTGGTGCTGGGGTTTGAACTCATGTACTTGGCATGCCAGGCAAGCACCGTAGCTGCTGAGCCACCGCTCCAGCCCCTATCAACACCGTTTTAAGGGTGACATAATATATCATGGTTTTGTTCCCTGGTAATTGATCACCCTGACCCCTGTTATTCCATATTTCATATCTTCCCCGTATTTCTCTCCTGTGACTAACACTGCAAACCATGAGCTTCCCTGAAAGTTTGTCTATAAGGCGGGTTACTAATAAATCTGGAATATCTGTTAAGATGCCAAGGCCACTGTCCAGCCATTCTAAGGGGGTGAGGCCGACCCTGTAGATTTCAATTATGCTATCAGCAAGGAACTTGGCAATTCTGGAATTCTCTTCAGCTCACAGCTGACTTCAGAAGGTAATATGGAAATCTGCTGGCTTCCCCCTCCAAGGGTCTGGTTCTGTGAAACTTTCGCCTGACTGACATGTGGGACCCACATGCCTGACGGCAACCAGGCGTTTGGGGACTGTGCACTTACACTAAAGTTTGGCATATTCGTGCCTCCCAAGTTGTTTGCACTGACCCCACTGCCCAGAGGGCCTCCCCAAGCCGACACCCTGGAAACATTACCTCAACGGTTTTGACCAGTGTTGCAGGTCTGAGAAGTGATCTGTTGGATCTAGACCAATTGTCTCTCTTCACTGAGGGCCCAAGCTTCAAGGTCGCTTTCCACCACCTCCCCACACTGCTGGCTCGATGTGTTTTCTGTCGAGGTGGCCACCGGTCCTCCTGCTGCCGCTTCTGCCTGCTCGTCTCCACCTCTGTCCTCACTCCACCCTGCTCAGAGCCTGCTTTCAGCCTCGGCTTTTGTACTGGCAGTGGGTCTGGCCTGCCCCAGCTAGACTCTCAGAACTGCAGGGGCAGGAGGCTGGTGCCAGAGAGCCTGAGGCCTTGTCCCTGACCACCCAGGGCCTGAGCTGGCTACCTGGAGGAGGCAGCCTTTCGTCCTGAGAAGAGGAGCTGCCAGTGACGAGCAGAAGGGCAAAAGGAACCAGGAAGAATGGGCAGAAAAGCCCGTGGCCTTATCTGATCAATAACTGCACAAACGGACAAGAAGAAAGCACAGGAAAATGTGGCCAGAGCTTGTCTCTGAGTGGGAGGAAGGAACAGTTTTCCCCTTATATGCGTTTTCTGTATTTTCCCAATTTTCTACATTGAGCAGAATTAGAAAAGGACTAGATTATCAATATATCTATGGTATGTCGAGTAGATAAAATTCATACTTAAGAATGAAATGAACTGCCAGTATTTGTGAGTTTAACCAACAGCAATCATTTAGTATTGCCAGAAGAGTGACTGGGATGACGGCGGTGGCCCCGCACCTTCAGCCCCTTTCCCTTCAGAGAAAGAGCTTCAGACGAAAACAGACGTGGGCAGCTGGGCCATGCCTGGGCTGGCTGCTGCTGTCAGGTTTCAGGTTCCCTGCAACAGCCCTTCACAGTGAGCAGGGCTGCGCACCGAGCTTATTTGACCCTGGGACAACCAACGTGTGAAGGAGCGAAGAGCCCAGGGCTGCGTGGAGCCCTCCGTCTCCCCAAAGCAACTGCTGACCCCGATCATTTGCCTCGTTACTAAGGGCGGTGCCTGTGACCAGTGGAACTGCGCTAGCAAAGACTGCTTTGGGCACCAGTATTTGCATGGGTCTCTGCGTCCCTGGAGGGGCACAAGCCAGCTTGCCTGGAAATGGCCTGGTTGAGTGTGGCGGTGTGACACTTTCCACGCTGACATCAGAGCTGAAGGCCACACTCCTCCTTGGAAGGAAAAAGTGTTCACAGGATGAGGACACACTGCATGTCTGGGATGCGCCCACCAGCACCCCACGGCTGTGGGGAGATGCCTGCTCCTCACTCTGTTGAGAGCCGGCCACTTCTAGCCCCTGGCTGACAACCAAAGAGGCCAGTCTCCAAACTGATGCATTTGATCATAAGAATCTTTCTTTAAAACTGGGTTAAAAGGCAAACCAGTGTGCTGTTTTCTACTCTAAAAGGCAATTTCTAAATTTGGATTAAAAAAAAAATTGTACTTCAGCTTGAGAAGCCAAAGGCTCTCGGAAGGCAAGTAAGATACACCACTCTGTGCTAAAATCATCTTAGCAGGCTCAAAATAAATCAGAACAAAATGATGTGCGCCGAGCATATGTCTTCCGTCCCTGCTCTCTGAAGGCAGAGTGGGCTCAGCTGCTGCACGCAGACCCGTCCTGGCCCAGGAGCCACTGCCTGACACGGGTGCTCCAGGATGGGTGCAGCCAAGCTCCAGGGTCTCATGCGCCAAACACGCACTTTATCATTTAATCTGCTAGCCATAGACTAAATTGTAAAGTAAATAATCACAAAATACAATCAACAGGTAAGATGACTAAATTGGACCCATTTATTTCCTCCAGGAGAAACATCTGGCACTTTGAATATTTAAGCTGTATGTAGATGGTCACATTTTCAAAATGACCCCTTATTTTACTTCCTCTCCTCACACTGGGCACAGCAAAACATCCCTGCTTTCTAAAACCAAAACACAAGCAACTTAAATTTAGCAAAGAAAAGCTAATATGCAGAATCTTTGCAGAGATGATTTTTAAATTAGAGAGAGACTATTAGCTGTGTTTTATACTTCTTTTGGGAGCATTACCTTCTCTGAGTGTCAATGATCTGACTGTCAAATCATGGCCCGGGATGGCAGCTTGGAGGAGAGATTTTAATTGCAACTAAATAGCAAATGCTGCTTCCAGAGAGTCTCAGATAGGGCAGGTTCGTCACTACTGTATTTTATCTTATCCATCTATTTACGTGCAGGATTAAAATATTTATATCAGCCTGCTCCCTTGGAGATGCACTGTCGCAGAGCCCAGCTTCGAGACCACTCCTTCGTTTCTCGTTTTCAGCTGTTCATTGTTTCCAGAAATGCACAGTCTTTGGATGCTGCGTACTTTCAAATGCTGATGAGATTGGAAAGTAGGGAGTCCAGCACGCTGGATTCTCTAAGGAGTATGAAGATCCTTCCTCGGCTGCGGGAATGCGGGCCGGCCGTGGGGGATAGGGATGGAGCCACTGAAGCCTGTTTCCCAAGAGAGGCCAGTGAAACCATGCGGGCCTGACCCAGCTTCGTGGCACCTCCAGCCAGGGTGGCTGATGGAAACCAGACGCACCAGCCTGCTGCCAGGTAGGCAGTGGGCAGCAGGGAGTTAACATGGGGGCAGGGTGGGGTGCTGCAAACAAAAGCCACAGGCAGGGGACACTGGGGCTCTGTCTCCCTGCCCGCTGCCCTGGCACTGTGACTAACCACCCCACTATTGTGAGCCTGAAGCCAGCCCTTTGTATCGTCCCCTGGCGTCTGGGAGCACAGTTGAAGAGCCCTTTCTAGCAGTCCCCCCTTGCTCTGGAAACCTGCAGCCCAACACCCATTCTTTCAGCTCCCAGGGATGCTGGGGGCCTGGCCAACCAATGGAAGAGTCCTTTCCTGGCCAAGAGGGCCACTTGCTAACGAAAAATAAAGGCAAGTGTAAAACCAGTCTTCACAACTCTTCAGGAAGACTTGGGGACCTGCTAACCTGCATTGCCCAACACAGGACTGCCGTCTGTCACATGTGGTGTCTGAGCCCTGACATGTGGAATATGCTCAGGGTTTTGAGGACTTGGTGTGAAAAAAGCGTACAATATTTCGGAGAGCAATTTCCTGTTGACTAGACGTTGAAATGGTACCAAGCAGGATATGCACACATATGTGCTTGCAGAGTAAATGAATTTTGTTATTAAGTGACTCTCACTTCTTTATGTTTACTTTTTCAGCCGGCGCTGCTGCTGCAACATATGGCTACAGAAGTAGCTCTTCGCAACTCACATTGTTTCCTCTGCCGCTGCTGGACTGGACTGTGCCTGGTGAACCGCCTGGAAGCCTGTTTTCTCTCAGGGAGTAGATGGCTTCCTCTAGTAATAGTCCCTTGCACACTGTCCCTCGCCCAGCCTGCATTTGTGTGCTTCCGGCATTGGGACTTGCACAGTCGGATATCTGGGAACCCATTGCATGCACACACACACACACACACACACACACACACAACTCAAGCTCACACACATACATGGGTGCGGGGCCCTCTCCACAACAGGCAGTCACCCACCCCAGCCAACCTTCAGAGCAGCCAGAGCCACAGAGCACCTGAAGACCTCCTGGGGCCAGACATTCCACCCTTGGCCCAGAAATGCCTTTCACCGGCCAGAGTTCCTTTGCCTTCCTAGGACCTTCCTCCATAAATATTAAAAATTATATTTTATAACTGCATTGGATTAAAGACCAATATAACCCAGGCTGATTTCATTATTATATATTCACAATTTTTATAGTGATTTTTTTTCTGATTATAGACGAGATTAAAATTAAAGCATTCTTTAGGCCCTTGGGGCTGAGCCTGGTGGGCACATGGGCCTGGGTCATCCCTGAGCTTCCACACCTGCATGTGGAGTCCCCACATCTCCCCCAGCCAGCTGTGGGCCTCTCCTGTGTTGGGGGCTTGCCTGCCATTCGCCACTGACCTGACCAGCTCCCTCACCCTCGGGTTCATTCCTTCAGTCCTGCTCCTGCATGAGGCCCCACTAGAAGCCAGAACATATCCCAAATTATTTTTAAAGCACAAAAACAGCTTGTGAGAAAGGCCCAGGACTCTGCTGCAGCCAAAGGTCCGTCAGCGTGAACTAAGACTCCCCCTGGCACTGTGCTGAGGTCCCCAGCAAAGGCCCAGCCAATACCTTCAACGCCAATGGAGCAGCCCCACAAGCAGGCACCATGGGTGACATGGGCAGTGCCTGGCAGCATGCCCAGGGCCTGTGACACATGGGGCCTGTGCTGGTACTGGGCACAGTGAGCCACCCCCATCTCAGCCCTGCCACAGGGGCTGCAGGCCCCAGTTTCTGGAGGGTTTTTGAGGGGGCTTGGCTTTCCAGAGTCTCCCAGAAAAAACATCAGGCTCCTGCCATCAGTGACCCGTGGTGCCCGGGCCAGGCCCAGGCCTGAACCCTGCCGGGGCAGAGATGGTTAAAATTCTGCATCCTTTTGCATCCGCCTCCAGAGGAAGCACTGCTTCTTTCCCCCACTCCGGAGGAGGGGGAAAAGCTGAGAGCAGCAATTTGCAGGCCTTGGGATGTTTTTCTCCTTGACAGCCCCAGGCCCCGCCTGCCTGCCTCGCCTGGCCCTTCCTCCCTGCTGCTGGCTGGACCTGCCGCTGCAGCCTGCTTGGTGTCTGCCGTTCCTGCTGGGCTCCTTGCTCACGGTCCCCCCCATGGAGCCCAGGCCAGACCCACAGGGAGGCCGGCTGGGGCGGGCAATGCTGCCTGGCACTGCCCTCCTTTGTGCCTGCCTCCTCGCCAGCCTGCCCTGCCCCCACGAGGCCTGCTCCCCGGGCCACAGCCTGCCTGCAGGCCACCAAGCACCCACCCCGAGCCCACCGGGGTACCCTCACCTTATGGGCCCCTGGCCCCCGGCCTCGGGTCCTGCTTGTGCCCAGGGCGCCCGGCCACGTCCTCTGCGGCTCTGCCGCTCGCCCCACCCTGCTGCCCGCGCTCGGAGGCGAGCCTGGCACGATGCCAGGCTGCCTGGGAGCCCAGCCCGGGCAGGGCGAACTTTCCGGCGAGGGTGTGCATGGGGGACTGCGGGGGTGAGGCTGGTGCCAGGGGAGGGAGCGGGCCCCAGGTGCCCGGCAGACACCCCCCAGCCCTCAGCCGGCCTGTGGGGGGCCCCGCCTCCCTGTCTCCTGAGTCCCATAAAGGCGCAGACAACACCAGCGGTTTAGTCAAAACAGTCATGTGCAGGAGCCGGCAAACAAACAAAAGCCCTTATTTATTTATTTAGTTCACACACCCAGATAAGGAGGCGCCTTTTGTGCACATAATTTCACACACATCAGAAAGCAGGAGATGCCACGATGCTCCCTGCAGCCCCAGAGCCCCGGACAGCAGGCCCAGCCTCATGAATAATTGCATTGCCTCGGCCCGGGCATTTCCATATTTAAATTGGGCAGCAGCGTATGATTAATTAAGAAGGAAAAAGGCAAAAAGGAAGAAAAGCAGTGGGGGTGGGGAGCTGGACATTCTGGCCAGCGCGACGTGCCAAGGTGCCCGCTGCAACTTAACTCCTCCCATGCCAGGCCCGAGACGGCGGTAGTGGCACAGACAGCACTGAGGGGAGGCCTACCATGCCCTCCACGGAGTCTACCCTAGGGACCCGTGCCCTGGGCTACCCTCCCATAACAAGGGCCACCCTGGCTCCAAATGCTGCTCTAGGAAAAGTCCCTCTGTTCTTGTTCAAAGCAGCTCGCCATTGCTCAGGCCAAAATACCTACATGCTGCGTCCCAAACCCCCACAGGGGGCACTTCCACCTGGCACAGCTTCGACCTTTGCCACACATGCCTACACCTCCCAGTGTGCAAGCTGCAATGGGGCCCAGGCTCAGGTGAAGCTCTGAGGTCCTCCACATTCACAAGCCCCCTCCTCCAGAGCTATTCCACAGCCCTCCGTCACGAAACAGCAGGCCTGTTCTGCCAACGTGACAGGAAGAACCGAGGGCTACAGCTAGTGAGAGCTGGGAAGGCTGTGCCCTGCAGGCAGCGGTGGTCCCGTGCAGCCCTGGGTTTGGAGTCCACCACCAATACCAAGCGACAGCCCTGCTCTTGTCGTGGGTGGTCATGTGCTAGGTATCTGGCTCTTCAGGGCCTCAGCTGAGCCACCTGTGAAATGGGAAGGGTCCTAATGCTCAGTCCCTGCCTCATGGGGTTAGGCAGCAAGAGCAGCTCCTGGCTGGGTGGAGAGCCTGTCCAAGGTCAAGATCCTTTGTCCTGTGATGGGCAGAAGTGGGAGACGGTTGGGCCTCTGCAGGAAGCTCCTCAGCTCAAGAATAAGTTCAGATTGGTCCAGGACATCCAGCCCTGCACCCGCTGAGGCTGCAGGACAGTGGTCAGCAATTTGCTGAGAAATTGCCCAGAATCTTTGTGGCCATGGTGGGGGCAGGGCCCGTCTGCCCTGGAGTGTAAGCAGCGCTGTGTTGGCTGGCAGGGCTCCAAGGCAGGATCTGTTGCCTGCAGGAGCCTCTCTGGTCTTGTAACATTGTCACCCCATTTTGCAGATGGGAAACCTAGGTACAGAGAGGTCAGTAACATGCCAAAGGTCACCTCAAAGTGGTGGCATGGGGATTTGAACTCCTCCCAGCTCCACTCACAGGGCTTTTAACCATCATGCTGTGCACTGCCTCAGCCCCGTCTAGGTGAGAACGTATGTTATGAAAAGAGTCTGACAGAGAGGCAGCTAAGTGTTCTTAACAGATCCACAGCTTGTGCTGTGCCTGGGGGAGGGGTGCAAGGGCATGGCGGATGAAGGTCAGAGCAAAAAGAGCCCTCCAGGTAGCTGTGTGTCTTTGGGAAAATAAATACACTTTTCTGAGCCTGTTTCTCCAGCTTTACAATCAGAGATGTGATTCTTGGTACTTCTCAGCTCCCTGTCAGCGAGCGCAGAGGCTTGTGTCCCAGGGCTCTTCTGGGACCACATTGACATTTCATCCCTTGCCCTTCTGCTCAGGGGACAGTCCCTGTCACAACCACTCCTCTGCCAAGCACAAGGCTTCCCAGGTTCTCTGCAGAGGCAAGTCTCTGGACAAGCTGCTGCTCCTCTGAGAGCTTCGGGTTTGTGATCTGCAAGATGAGGAAGTGGACCTTCCATCCCAAGGGGCCTGGGGAGGATGAGGGGGCCTGGAGCAAGCAGCACTGAGCATGCAGAGGTCACTGCCTGATGTGTGCTCCTCTGCCCTCCCATCCCCTGCCTCTGAGCAAGGGGCTGTTCTCAAGCCCAGGGCAGCACATCCTAGGTGGGGAAGAAGGGCGGGCATCTGCGTGAGGACACTGAGCTTGGTCTGTGAGCAGGGCCCACATGGTCTCAGTTTTCCTAACCCTTCCAGGGATGACCTTGCAGCCACATGGATCCTGAAAAGCAGAGAACCTTTCCCAGCTATGGTCAGAGGAAGAGTGAGCTGCTGCCACTGCCTTGGAAGATGGAAGAGGGGACCGCAAGCCAAGCAGTGCAGGTGGTGCCAGAAGCCAGACAAAGCAGGGCAGCAGATTCCAGCCTGGAGCAGGGTGCCCAGCCTGCTAAGCCCTTGATTCAGCCACGTGGGACCCATGTCAGATTTCTGACCTCCCCACTAAAATTAATTAATTAATTAACAAGTAGCACATGCATTTGGAGCTGGAGGTGTGCTCAGCCTCGTAGTGCATGTTTAGCAAGTGGAAGGCCCTGGGTTTCATCCCCAGCACCATATTAAAAAAGAAAAGGAGAAATCTGCCTCGATCAAACAGCAGGTTGCTATGGCAGCCCAGGATGCTGATGGGCCTCTCCCTCCTCCCATCATGCCCAGATGCCTGAGCAGGGGGAGAAGGGGGCATGCACGAAGCCACCGTGAAACCATCAGTCTGCAGAGTTCATCTGTGTGGGTGGCACTGGGTGGGGCCTGAAGGGGGTCAGGTACCTGATCTCTGTCCTGAGAGGCTTTTACCAGGTGGGCAGACACCCTCTGCAGAGCTCTGATGCCACCAGAGCCGGGCTCTGCCTCCTCACCCTCTTCTCTTTCCCGTGGCCACCTATCGTGAGCAGCCCACGAGCAACACCGTGTCACAAGCTATCTTCCAGCTCCAGCCTGGCAGGCTTGCTGGTCCAGGCAGCCACTTCTGGGCTCCGGAATCTTGTCCACGGTTTTCTGCATTGTAATCACTCTTGTGTCCTCCTTACAATAAGGGCAGCAGAATCTCTGGAGAGTCAGGGCTGAAGCCATTAGGCAAGGTGGGATTTCACAGACAATTCCAAGAAACTTCCAGAACTGAAAGTTCTCCCATACCCAGAAGCTCCGGCACCAAAGTGTGGTTTCACTCCTTTAGGAAACAGAAAATTTGCATACACATGTCCTTTGCAATGTTGTTTATAGTGGGGAAAGCTGAAAACACTGGGAAAGAGCCTGCCTGTCTAACAAGGGGCCAGTTAAGGAGGCGGGGCATTAATCAGCCACGAGGTCTGCTGGGGAACAGGATCTCCTGATGAAGGCGAAGATCTGCGCTCAACGTTTAGTGAAACAAGCAGAAGGTGAGCTGATATACATGACAAGACGCTCGGATGCCCATGGCTGGTGAGATGCTGTGCTCACGGACACCGGGCCAGGTGCTCCCAGCGGCCGCCTGTGTGGTTTCAAAAAAAAAAAAAAAGGCAGAAAAAGCAAAAAGGGAAGAAAGATGATTTTCTTCTTTTGTGAGGATTCAAAATGTTCTAAAATTGCCACAGGACATCAGCGATGGCACCCAAAACAATACCAGTGTACTAAGGCTCCTCTGGTGAGCCAATGAAGCCCACGGGCCTCGCTGGCCTCAGCGCTTGGCATGGCAGTGCAAGGGGCAGGGCCAGCCTCCAGGTTGGTACCTTCCTGCCACACAGGGCCCCATTCCGAGGAAGGCCCTGAGTGCACCTCAAGGCTCCCTGCCATCATCTTGACATTCTTATCATTTTCAAACAAGGCCATGCATTTTCATCTGCACTGGGCTCCGCAAATCCTACAGCCAGCCAGGGCGGCGCGGGCCTCTGAGCCTGGGTCTTGCTTCCCAGTTTCCTGAATGCAGTGGCCAGGGTTCCCCAGAAGGCTTATTTTATTTGCTGCATGGTGACTCTTTTCCTTCTCATATTTCATCTGGGTTTTCAGACAGTGGAAGCCCAAAGAGTCTAAAGCCAGGAAACCGTAGCCTGTGTCTGCTGGACCTGAGGATGGAAGCCGGCTTGGTAGGAGTTGCGTGGCATCGCTGGCACAGTCCTGACCTTGCTAAATGGGTTGTCGGCAGAAAGGGGAGGCTTTTCTGAAGACTGAAATCATTACCTTGCCAAGTCCTTAGGACCTTCTTACAGGCAGTGTTTCCCTGCAGTAAAACCAGATACTTCAGACATAGCCACTGCCTGGGGACCTATCCCCATATGGTCCTCCCAGGTAAGGCTCATGGGAGGCTCCATCCTATGAGTTTTCATAACAGTCCCACCAGAGAGGTAAGGGGTGGCTTGTCTGGTGCCATTCAACAGGTTGCACAGCTGTGGCAGGAGTGGTGCAGAAATGCCTTCTCTGGATGGGATGTCAGCCTGGAGAAACATCCTGATGCTCTCATGACAGGGGCACTCAACAGCTTCTCAAAGCAGGGGCCTGCCTATCAGGCCTGGGCACAGGACGCCTGGCACCAGGAAGGGGCTCAGACACAGGTAGAGAGAGAGGGAAGTCACTCAGAGTCCATACGAAATGCAAAAAAAAAATACCTGCACTGCCCCGGAGACAGGTGATCTAAGAGGAGCCAGAAGTCTGGGCCACTGGTCCCAGAAGCATGGCAGTTGCTAACCACCCTGAGGGCCCGCTGTGTGTCAGAACCGTTCAGCCCGTTTGATGGGTGAGGAGACTGAGGCTCGGCTGAGGTGCACTTGACCTGGGACAGGCCTACCTCACTGCAGGGCTACCTGCACCCTGCGACCTACCACCTGGGACGTGAACAAAGTTCAAGTTCAGGTTCCCTTTGTGCATCCTGTCTTTCCTTCATTACACACTGACCATTGCTACCAAGGCCTCGATGGACACAGACTTTGCCCCAGAGGACTTGGGGCCAGAGGAGGGCAGGTATCTCATTTTAGGGAGACTTAAACTTCAAATCGCCTGAAATAAACAAATCTGGCCTTTAAGAAGCAAGAGAGCATGGGTTAGCTGGACAACCGCACTTCCCCGTGGCACTAGGTAATGAGGCAAACACACCTCCCTCCTGCTCCACAGAACGTGGGGCTTTTCTCTCAAGGCCCTGGCTGGGGTAGGGTCACCAGGAAGCCTTTCGAACACTAGCCCCTTCACATATGCAAGGCTTGCAGGGGCAGGGGCAGGGGCAGGGGCAATCCGAGGATGTGTCCTCCTCCCGCAGTGCTTCCAGTTTGGCCACCTCACGTGCAAATCTGGACGTCCTTCTCCTGAGCTGGAAGCTCTGGCAGTATGAGCCTCGGGCCTTGCTGAGGCAGATGTGTGGCCTTCCCTACAGACAGGCCCCCTTTCCCAGTGCTGTGCTCTCTCCTCTGAGGCCACCTGGCCTCCACACCTTGTTTGAGAATCAGGTGGACCCCAAGGTCAGATCTCTTCACTCCTGCCTGGAAGCTCTTCCCAGTTCCTGCAGCCCCTCACCAAGGACACTGGGGTCCCAAGAGGTGAAGGTTAGCGATGGCTTCTGGAAAGCTGGGGACCCAGTCAACACCAGGAACAAGTCCTCCCAGGTGGTCCCCACATGGTTAGGGACACCTGGTTAAACTCAGGCTCTCTGGCCACACGCCTGGGACCAGAACAGAGCTCTGGGAGCTTTAAGGGTTTTGGTACCGCCCACAGATGGAGTGGTATTCTATCCCACGAGTGTCCTTCAGGGACCATGCCACTCCCAGGGGCAGGCGCCTTGTCCCAGCAAGCTGGGACAAGTGCCCCATGCCTTTTCCCAGGACCAGGCCCTGCAGGCCAGGGCTCTTCCTCCTCCTCAGGCCCTGTCCACAGCTGCCTTGTGTCCCCAGCACCCACCATGCGCGCTTGGCACTGTGGCTGTCCAAGCAGAACCACAGAATGCTGGCAGCAGGAGACTCTGCTCAGCAGGGTCACCCAGGGTGGCGGCAGGAAAGTCACCCAGACTCTGGGGGGCAGATCAGGAGCAATGTCCACCAGAGCCCCTGCTCCTTTTACAGCAGGGAGCCGGCATTGAGTCCCATCCCTCACCCCAGGCATGCCCTGGCTGTGCGTGCAGCGCCTGGCAGCCACCTGGGAGGGTTAACACCTGAGTGCTGGCTGGCACCGGTGCCAACTCCTTCCTCCCTGCAGCCAAAGGAGGGCCGCGCAGGAAAGCTGCAGAGAAGCCGCCGCGTGATCTTTCCCCTTTAAGAGCCCTGGCGGCGCGGCAGAACCTGCCCTGCTGGGGAGGAAAATGTCGGGAGTCCCTGCCCTGCGCGAGGCCTTTGTTCACCGAAGCCTGGGGACGCACTTGGGAGCGGCCGCGCTCCCCGCACCCCCGCCGCCGCCCCAGCCCTGGCGAGCCTAACCAGGAGGTCCCCAGGCCCCGCCCGGGCGCTCTTACCAGGAGGTCCGCAGGGCCTGGCGGGGCAGCGTGGACGCGCGCGGTCAAGTTCAGGTCCGTACCGGGTCCCTGCGCGCAGCCCAGGCAGAGTGCGGTCACGGTCACCGTCGCGGCCGGCCGTGCGCTGCTGTCATCCCGGCCTGGCCACCCCAACTTTGTGCACGGTCTCCGAGCTGAAGTTTCCGGGCTTCGCGGACGCTGGGCTGGGTTTCAGCAGCGAGCTTGGCAACAAAGAGGAAAAGCAGGCCGGGGAGAGGAGGAAGAGAGGCCCGGGGAGAGGGCCCACCTAGAAAGTCCTGAACTTGAATTCCACCCGCTTTAAAAAAAAAAAAAAAAACAAGAAGGTCCTGCAGCCCACTTTGACCCGCCCTTCCCAGAGCCCTGGTCCCCAGGGTGGCCTCCTCTGGATCTGAGAGCTCACTCCCAAGTGTGTGGAAGTGAGGGTACCCAGCAGTGCGCCCCAATCGCAGCCGGCAGACCACATCCCATTGCAGGCCAGGAGGGCCAGGCTGTCTCTTTAGCCCTGGAGCGCTAGGGTCAGCCTGTGATCCAGGATGGGGAGGAGGGTCCCATGCTGGGTCCTGCACCCAGGCGCACCCTAGTCCCAGCCTGCAGCCTCCTGGAAAAGGTGTGGAGTCTTCAGCGAGCTGAGGACTGTGTTCTCAGCTTCCTGGGAGGATGTCTGATGGGTAAGCCTGGAAGGATCACTGGACTGGTCCTGAGCTGCAGCTCCTCTGCTGATGGCTGCCATTTCCTGCCCTCTTCTCTCTGCCAGGCTTTGAACTGCTCCAGGGCAGGGTCCTGGGGAAATACCCGGAACAGAGGCATCAGGTGAGTTGCCCCAGACCTGGGAATCTACAAAGTAGCCAAGCCAAAGCCCCAGAGACTGCCAGGGCCCTGCAGACAGTGGACCAGGTGCTAAAGGGCATGGGCCTCCAGCTGCCAGCTGGCCTTGGCACTCCTGCACCGCTCTGGCCACCACTTACCCATCCATCCTCCCCACCACAACTCATTTAGCACAAAACACTCAGCACCAGGCCTGCGATTCCAGAGTACTATTTCAGGCTTGGAGCCCAGGGCTTTTGCCTGCCCTTTGTTTGTTTGCTTGTTTTAATTTTTATTTTTCCATCTGGCCTTTGTCTCTTGGACCTTTGGTTGTGTACGTGGTGCTGGGGTTCAAACCCAGGTCCTTGCACATATCAGGCAAGCGCTCCAGCCATTAAGCCAACACTCCAGCCCCTGTCTATTTTTGAAGACAAATGGAGGGGCTGTGGTGGCTCACGGAGCTGCAGCCCCTCTCCTTTAGCTGGGGGCTTCCCTGCTAATACTGGCCAAGCTCAGTCCTTGCTGGAGTCTGTCCTGGACTTCTGCAAGTGATTCACGGAGGTGACCATGGTTGCGGGAGTGTCCAGTGGCATTGTGAACCCACCTGGAACCTTCTGAAACTTTTAATGCCTAAGACACAAGCTGTGAAGGTGCCAGGTGGTGCCTGGGGCTGGCTGGGAAGGCCTGGTGCTGAGCTGCATGTGTGTGGGGGGTTCACTGCCAGTGAAGCCTGAGATCGTGGGCTTCGTGAGACAAAGCCCAGTAATAAGCACTTATTTCTCCTCAAGCCCCAGGGTGGCCAGCCTCATTCCCTCCAGGGTAAAGTGACTGAAATCCATCAGAGTGCTAGGATGTGGTCATCTGAGGAGAGTTCCCTGTTCTCAAGCAAGCTGCTGCCCTTCCCCAGGGAGGGAAGCCTGCCTGCACTCTCCCCTAGCACATTTAGAGGGCACTTTGTTTTGTATTCAGTGCGTCAGGAGAGTGGTGTCTCCCTGAAGTTTGAACTCATTTGCTTTCTTCCTCCTTGCCACTCGTGCTCATGTTGTCTAAAAAGAGAAAGTCGCCTGGTTCTACTGAAAACCATCAATGCCTTGCCCCAGGCTGGCCGCATGGACGGGGGTCCACTCCTTTGCCAGGGACCACAACACAGAAGGGCCCAGTGCTCAAGGCTCGGCTGAACCTGGCTTACCATCCTGCATCATTTTCGAGCCCAGGGCCTGCGTCTGCATCGTGTCCTGGCCCTGCTAACCCTGACTCTGCTGTTGGTTAACAACGTCGTACAGTGAAAAGGTAAATCTGTATATATGTTTAAACTAAGTTCTGCTTAGAGAAATAATTCCATATCCTGGTAAATGAGGTAAAAAATATTTCTGTTGAAGATCGTTGTGTTTAGGGAAAATGTTCATCTTTAAGAGATAGGAAGGTGTGCGGGGCGTCTTGGCCCAGGAAGCTGAGGCCTCAGGAGGATCACAAGTTCGAGGCCAGGCTCAGCAACTTGGTGAGGCCTTAAGCAATTTAGCAAGGCCCTGTCTTGAAATAAAATTTAAAACAAGAAAAGAAAAAAAAAAAACAGCTAGGATGTGACTCAGTAGTTAAGTGCCCCTGGGTTCAGTCCCTGGCACCAAAAGGAAGAAGAAGAGGATGAGAGAGGGGGTGGGGAGAGAGGGGGAGAGGAAGATGTAAACAGTACAATCCAGCTGGGGGCAGTGGCCCATGCCTGTAATCCAGCAACTCAGGAACCTGAGGCAGGAAGATCACAGGTTCAAGACCAGCCACAGCAGCATAGTGAGACTGTTTCAAAGTAAGATTAAAAGGGTGGGGGTGTAATTCAGTGGTGAAGCACTTGCCTAGCTTGTGTGAGTTCCCACCACTTAAAAAAAAAAAAAAAAAAAGAAAAAAGGAAAGGAAAAGAAAAAGAGTACAACGTACAATTCGGAGGGCTGGAGATGGAGTTGGAATAATCGGCTCTGTCCTGGCTTCCGGTTCCCCTTGGTGGGTGAGTACTCCCACCTGCAGGGTGCTCTGAGGAGCCAGCAGGGAGGGTCGGTTTTGCAGGAGATCCGTGCATATCTGGCACTCAGTAAATAACAGTGTCCTTGGTCATCATTTGACGTGTGGGCTCAGGCAGTTTCACTACTTTAAATCTCAGTGTGTTGATTTCTTCTCATTATAAAAGTAATGTGTTTGCCTGGCATTCATGAGGACAAGCGGTTCAAACCCAGCACCACGTACACAACAGAGTGTTGGAACAACAAAAGCCACAAGAAAAATTAAATGAAGTTGATTCTCTCTTTTTCTCTCACTGTCCCTCTCTTTAAATTTTTTTTAATAATAAAAGTAATGTGCTATGTTAGAGAAAGTTTGAAAACAGGAAAAGCTCCCTGCCATGTCCCCTCATGTCCTCTACTCCAAAGCCACCAGTCAGTTGCACGTTAGTGCGCTTCCTACAGTTGCAGAAAGAGGAGAGAGGTTGATCAACAGCGACGTGAGCGCAATAAGGTGCACTGCCCCGCAGGGAGACTTCAGGTGAACTTGATGTACTGTATATTCCAGAAAGCTAGAAGAAAGGGGTTTGTTTTCATCATAAAGACATAAGGGGCTAGAGCGTGGCTCGGCCATTACAGCGCTTGCCCATCATGGGCAAGGACATGGGTTCAAATGCCAGCACCCACGCACACAGCTGGGTATCAGAGCAGCGAAAGCCATGTGAAAAACTCAATGGAAATTGATTCTGTCTCTCACTGTCCTCTTTTTTTTTTTTTAAATTTTTTTATTTTTGAGCAACCTTACAAGATTTTAACAAAATAATATAAAATGTGTATATATTCTGGATATTGCAATTATCCCCAGGAGTGCCCCCCCAATTACCCTCCCTTATCCCTCTCTTCCCCTTCCCATTATAACTCTAAAAAAGTATTAGATTGTAAAGCATTACATCTTATCTGGATTTAACTCATGTTACTAGACCAACTTTCTCACTGTCCTTCTCTTAAAAAAAAAAAAAAAAGAAAAAAAAAAGAAAAAAGAAAAGACATGATAAGGGCTGGAGCAGTGGCTCAGCAGTTATAGCACTTACTTGCCCGGCATGCACAAGGACCCGGGTTCAAACTCCAGCACCACGTACGCAACAAAGTGTCAGAAAAACAGAACCCAGATGAAAAAATAAAGATGAAAAAAAAAGACATGATAAAATGTTTAAGGAGATAAACTTGTTTAAGCTGTGTTAAATGTCATATGATGTATACATTATAGAAACACCACACGGTGCTCTGTAAATAGTAAATTTTTATTCATCAGTTACTATCAGTTAAAATAAATTTAAATTTAAAAAGTAAATTATTCAAATTCATCACAAATTCATTGCATTTTGAAAATAGTTTTTCTTTAACCCCAACTTGCTTTTAAACAGCAACACTAGCGAGGCCTCACAGAAGACTCAGAGCTAGTGGCCCCCATGCTCTGCAGCAAGGCCGGCCGACGCAGCAGGCAGAAATTCGGTCTGCGAGGTTGCCTGTTCTCCACGACAATAAATTGTGACATCTCAACGTGAAAGTGCTGGTGATAAAGACTCTGCGCCACTCTGTGTCCTTAACCTTCTGTGCCTCAGCACTCCCATTTGGGACTTGGTTAAAAAAAATTTTTTTTAACAGGTTCAGGCTCTTATTTTAATTTCCACAGGCTGTTGCAGAATCTGCTGTCAGTCAGGCAGGAGATGAACCACAGTACTTAGGCCTCCCCCTCGGCACTTTTGTGAGGCCAGGCAATGAGATGAGGGGGTGCGGGAACACAGGCAGGGCCCTGTCCCCAGAGAAGAGCGTCCTGAACCACAAAGTCCAGCCAGGCCCATGGATCTGCTGAACGTACAAGAAGCAGATGAAGGATGCAGAAAAAACAGAGGGCAAGGGGCTGGAGCAATGGCTCAGAGGTTGGAGCACCTGCCTGGCATGCACAAGGACCTGGGTTGAAACTCTAGCACCACGTACACAACTAAGCACCACTAGGTGTAGGGAGAACACAGGCTGATGGAAAGATGAAGAAAATTGATTCTCACTTTTTTTTTTTTTTGAGAGGGAGAGTGACAGAGAAGTGAGAGAGGGGTCCTCACCCATGCCAGGCAAGAGTTCCAACCACTGAGCCACCACTCCAGCCCTCTCTCATTCTCTAAAACAGAGCCTGGACCTCCACTGTGGCTCTTGGGAACTTGTTTGAAAGCAACAAAACCCTAGCATAGGTTCAGGCCAATCAGCGACCGCCCAGGTGACTCTGGGAAGGCCACTTCTTATTTCCAAACCTCAGTCTCCCCAAACTTGGGGAGCATGGTGATGGTGGTAAACACTAGCCCTAGCTTCTCTGGCATGAGCTGCCACAGGGTGGGTCTGTCCACTCCCACCAGCCCTCAAGCACAGTCCTGGCTGAGGGGCTGAGGGAACCAAGCTCTGAGCCTCTCTCCGGGAGCAACATGGGAGGAGGCACTTGGAGAGGCACACAGGGTCACAGGGCCCAGCACCAAGGAAGGTCTGGCCCAGGGACAAGGCTCCTTCCAGTGGCCCTTCCCCACTGAGCGTCCCCAGCGGTCATGACAGCCCAGGGTGACCCAGCAGAGAAACCGAGCCAAGGGAGAGGGAGCACTGCCCTGACGCCCTCATCCCTATTACAGCCCTGACAGCCACTTCCCCTTCGCTGGAACCGGGTCCCGCGTCCTGTCGGCAAGCCCAGCCCCACTTCCCTGGCCAGCTGCAGCCGGGAAAACAGAAATATGCTTGGTTTTATTTAATTTGTTTATAACAAGAAAAGTGCCCATTAAGGAAAATTAGAAATACAGAAAGGCACAGAAAACAAAAATTACCCGAGGTAATTACCAGGTATATTCTCTGTGTGTGCATTTGTACATACGCATACACACACGTAACTGGACCATGCTGTAGCTTACGAACGTATACATGTGGGTTACATAGCAGTTAGATCATGCTGTTTTAGAATTGTTCCGTTTCATTCATTGTAAGCATTTTGTCACTAAATATTCTCTATAAGATTTGAAAAATAAGAGTTAAGTATCGATTTTCAAGCTCAGCTTTCAGAGGTGATCCTATGTAGTAAGATCCCTTCCTGTGCACTGTGGCCATCTTGACAATCTGTACGGCTGTGGAGCCACCCCCTCCATCCCACTTTCTGTTCTGAGACCCCCTTCAGGCAGCCCCTCCCCAGGTCCCAGGTGGCCACCCACCTGAATCTGTCCTTGCAGAGCACGGCTCTTTATTTGACTTAACATCAGTGGGTGGCAGAGCATGAACTGTTGCTCGGCTCACTTAACAGTTGGCGTCCAGTCGTCAGAGCTCGGTCCTTTCTGTTGCACTGTAATATTCTGTTGCATGCTTTAAGTTTGTTTAGTGACAGACAATTGTTTCTGATTTTTTATTTATTTTTTGGTTATTAAGAATAGCACTTGTGAATGACGATTACTTTTTCAGATTTTTTGTTTAAAAGAGAGAGAGAGAGGGACAGTGAGAGAAGAATCAATTTTATCAATTTTATTTAGTTTTTCATGTGGCTTTCATTGCTCTGACACTTTGTTGCGTATGTGCTACTGGGGTTCTAACCCGTGTCCTTGAGCATGCCCACTTTCTCAGATTTGTTTTTTTTTTTAACAACCGAGTCACTGACATGTTGGGAATATCCACTTATGTGGACTTGGCCTGTCTTTCCTTCCTGGAGCACGCAGAGATGGGGAAACTGAGGGCTAGAGAGATGTGGGGACCAAGCAGAGGTCACACAGCTGGTCAGGGATAGGCCAGGAGTAAAGTCTGGCCTCAGAATCCCATCATCTTTGGGGATGCACTCACTGTCAGAATTTTCCCATGAGGAGGTTTCTATGAAACCCACCTGCCAGCTGAGGACTAGGCAGCCTGTGCTAAGAAGCGAGCTTTGGTGGTCCTTCGGCCAAGCTGAGCTCCACCCACACCGGCACCAGTGGTGATCAATGCAGTCCATGTTCTGCTGAACTGCCCTTGGAGCTGGGATCCGTGAGGAATCCCAGCTTTACAGTTTCAGCACATCCTGGCCCCTGGACGGGAGGCCTGGGCTGGCTTCCACAAAGCTATCTGCAGATGTGGCTCAAGGATGTCTGGTTGCTTCCCAAAATCAAATCTCCCTTTGAGGGCACAGATCAGGATGCTGGGGACATGCAAGGGGATAAACAGTCCCCAAGGTAGCTGCTTCCAAAGAGGTGTCACAGCTGATCTGGGGATGGAAGTGCCTAGAAGGCAGAGGACAAGGAGGTTCTTGTCAGAGGACTGGAATCTGGGCATGTGTAGAGGGCTCGCAGGCCACTCTACAGATCCCGGGGTGTGGAAGTAGCTCGTCAGTGAAAATGCAACTAAATTGGATTTTGCCCACTTAATTAGCTCCTGGTTACGTGTCTGACAGGCCATTCCCGCTATCTTATTTAACCCACAACAATAAAATACTGTTACACCCATTTTCCAAATGAGAGGCCTGAGGCCACATAGCAGGGCACCCAGTCCCAGGAAACCTGTATTCACAGATGCGAGACCCCAGCTTCTGATTAGAGGTCTCTGCCTTTGTATAGCGAGCAGGATCCAAAGAACACTCATTCACTGGGAGCTCGCTCGTGCAGAACCCAAGACAGCTTCGGGAGCTCAGGAACACAAACGGTTCAGGCCCTCAATCAAGCCTGCTCAGGTCGCTGGGCGCTGCCTTCCTTGGAACACAACCCAGGCCCACCCCACTGCTCAGCAGACCCACTAACACTTGTCCTTGCTGCCATGGAAGAAGGGGTGTTGGTCCCAGGGTCATGAGCCCTGAGTCCAGGGCCCCCAGCTCTTAAAGTCGGCAGGCAGAAGAAGGCCTGTCTACGGGAGATTAAACAAGAAAGGAAGAGGCCATTCTCTGGAAAACATGTGTTTTCTGTTTACAGAGGGGCCTGTCCAGTTCCCATGCTTTGTTCTTTAATATGAAGCCAAAAAAAAAAAAATCAAATGTGCAGCTTCCTCTCGGAGGGACATTTGAGGCTAGAAAATCTGGACTGCTGCAGACAAGCTGTGCTGGGCCCCAGGCCTGAACCAGGCCTGAACCAGGCACCCCATGTGCTGTCTGCTGCCAGCGTCCGGCCAGTGAAATCAGAATGTGCCTTGGTGCACCCCAGGGAGAGGGGTGAGCACAGTTAGGAGGCGCAGTCCCCAGTGTATCCACATTAGTTTCTTTGACACTGAGGGATGTGTTTCTCTCATATGCACATTCCGTTCCTGGGCCCAGGAGACTTGATCTAACAGTCTGGCATCGCAGGATCACCTACTCCTTCCTGCCTTCTCCTCAGATGTGGTACAGAGGGAATCCTTTCCCTTCCCTTGAGCAGAAGGAAGCAAGAGTGTACAGATGGACCTCAGCTTACATTGGTTCCACTTAGGATTTCCTGACTTTGCAATGGTTCTAAAGCGACAGGCACTCAGTAGAATGAGAGCAAATAGAGGTCTCCAACTATGTATGGCTCTAATTCCAAGTAGCAGTACTTGGAATTTTGATCTTTCCCATGCTAGTGATGTGAGGTAGGATACTGGTCTCAATGCTAGGCAGCATCAGCCAGCCCAGACACGGCTCCTGGCCGGCCCTAAAATAAGAAGGGCAAACCGTGCCACTGAAGAGCGTGGCAGTACTAAGCACGGGTGTTCAGTAGGTTACGTATTTGTTGCATTTTTAGCACATGATATTTTCCATTTACGACTGGTGTAAGTGGATGTAACACCATGGCAGGTCGAGGGCACCTGCAGTGTCAGCTCTGGGCAGGGGGGCTCCCAGCTGGGTAGGAAACGGCAGCTGTGCCCACTGGCAGGACACTAGATGCCAGGTCAGCGCAATGGGTACAAGTCCAGACTCAGAATCTGGGCCCTGGGTCCAAACCCAGGCTGTGCCCCTCTGGGCTTGACCCCCCTCTCCTGTGGAAAGAGCTATGATGACGACTGCGGGTGACGCTGCTGCCACGGGGAGCACCGGGCATGTTCACGGGTGTCCAGGCCTGCCTGGGACATGGTTTTCATATCCGGCCCTTCAGCCCTCCCACAGGGCACGCACTCCAACTCCAGCTCACACTGCTGGGGCTGGGTCTCCGCCACTCCTCCCCGCAGGGAGGGAGGCGACGGCGGTGACCACGGAGCGCTTGCAGGGCACAGGCCCCGGCCCCTCGCGCCTCCCCTCCCTCTGTCCCTGGCTCTCTGGGCTCCTCGGGGCGGGCGGGGTCAGAAACCGAAAGAAACGAAGAAGGCGCGCTAGCCTGGGCGGCCCGCGACCTGCCCACCGAGCAGCTACACCACCCAGCTTCCGCTCCGCCCTTCGGCCCCGCCCCGGAAGCCAGTACGAGGAGCGACGCAGGGACGCAGCGCGGGAGCGGGGCGGGGCCTGGAGCGGCCGAGGGCGGGGACTCTGTGCGGCCCGTTCCGGAAGCCCGTGTGAGGACGCGGCGGGCCCCGAGGATGCTGCGCCCGAGCCTGGAGGCGGAGCTGTGCCTGGGGGCAGGGCTTTTGGGCAGCGGTTTCTGACCTCCCGGGCCTTGAGCCGCGGGGACCTAAGGTCGCAGCAGAGTGGGCGTGGTTCTGGCGGGCGGCCGCGCTGGGGGCGTGGCTTTGATGGCTGGGGCGGCTCCTGGGCGGGGCCTCTGGCGACCTGCTCGGAAAGCTCCGTGGAGGCCGGCCGGGAAGTGGTGCTAGGGGCGGTATCGGGGCGGGGCCTTGGCGGCGGGGCGGAACCGGAGCGCGGATAGCGTTGGGGAAACTAGATTTCCGCAGCCCGTGCTCGCGCCTGCCGCCGGGCTCGACCCGAGCCCGGGAGGAGTTCGTTCGCGCGCCGGAGGGCTTTCCCCAAGAGTTCATTTAAGCCGGATTTTCACTTAAATTGATATTTCTCTTTAAAAGCATAACAACTTTTCTCCTCCCCTCAAGCCAGATAAAACAGCTGATAGTGGAGTGTTGGTCAAAGCCAGGCGAGTGCAAACCAAGGACAGGAGACACTTCGGAGGGTCGCTAACCAAGGCTCCCCTTGAGCCTTTTTAAAAATCGTGAATAATGTACATAGTTTAAAAAAAAACATAATCAGATAACATTGCGCATACACTTGTGGGTTCCTTAAAAATAACTGATTTTTTAAATTGGGTAACCACACATAACTGTTGAACCTTTGGAAAATTGAAGAAAATTAACCTGCTCGCACAAGGTTACCAGTGCTAACATTGGGGCATTCTTCCTTCCTTTTTACAATTATATTATGTTTGAAAAAAATGGAATCCTACTGTAGGTACTGCTCTACGAAGCTGTCTCTTCCTGCATGCCTCTGCTGTGAAGGCTGTTCATGGAATGCTCATCTACCGCCTTGCTAGTAACCATCCACAGCCCCGAGCTGGGTGGGGTCCTCTATGGGTCGTGTAACTCGTATGCTATTATTGGATATTGGTGTTGCCACTTCCTTCTCTCCCTTGCTTTCTTCCTCCTTTTATGATGAATATCCTTGCAACTAAATCATTGTACATGGCCGTGAAATTTTCTTATGGAAGATCTTTTGGTGTGAAGTTGCTGTGTCAAAGACTATGAACATTAATGTTTCTTGAACCCCCCCCCTTTTAAAAAACGTGTATTGTAAGTTTAAAAGGTAATAAATGAGTGTTTTAACATATGATTTGACCCAAAAGCAGTTTATATATAAAAAAAAATCTAGCCAGATTACGCGTATAGAACTACAACTCAACAACAACAAAACATCAGATTTGATCACGGACATGGGACTTGAATTTCTCGAAGGAGATTAGATAAACACGTGAAAAAATGCTCCACATCACTGTCTATCAGGAAATGCATGATGAGATAGCACTTCACACCCACTGTGAAATTTTTCTGAGAGGAAATAGCAAGTGTTAGCAAGGATGTGGAAAAATCTGAATCCTTGCACATCGCTGGTGGTCATGTAAAATGGTACGGCCGCTATGGAAAGCTGCATGGTGGTTCCTCAAGAAATTAAACAGAACTACCACATGACCCAGCAATTTCACTGCTCAGTATAGACCCCAAACCGAAAGCAGGAGCACCAACACTCGTGTTCCTAGACACCTCACCCGGGAGATGAAAAGCAGGAATGCAGACACCTCACAGATGTCCATCGGTGGATGACAGATAAAGGAAAGGTGGTTTATACGGACTCTGGGATATTATCAGGTGTAAATAGGAGTGAAGTTCTTACACCTGCTGCAACACGGATGTTGTACTCTGAAAACACTGAAGTGAAACAAGCTAGATACAAAAGAACATCTGCGACAGGCTCCGCTTGTACGGGAACAGCGAGGGTCAAAGTCAGGAGGTACAGCAGTGGTTACCCAGCACTGCAGGGCAGGAGCGGAGAAGTGGAGTTGTCGTCTACCAGCTCAGGCACTCCATTTGGAGATGGATAGTGCTGATGGGTGCAACAGGGTGAGTGTACTTAATGCTGCCGAGAGGGTAGATTTCGTTATGTATGCTTTACCGCGCACACACACACTTTTCTGGGGGTGGGGGAGTGAGTTTTTCTTGGATTTTGTTCCCAAGAATGCCTAGAGGGGACAAAGCCTATACGTGTCAAATGCCCCTCTTGGGTGCCCCTGCCCAGATAGCTTGGAGGACCCTTCTGAGGACTCCGCTCTGGGCACACGGAGGCCATGCCAGGTTTTGCTTTTAGCATTTTCTGTAATAATTTCCAAGCAGGGAAAGACAAACCTGCCCTTGGGAAGCAGTGAGTCACTGTGGATCTTTATCTGAATGTGGTCTTCTATTTCTAGGCAATTGAAACGCACACACACTCACACACACACACTCACACACATGCACACACACTCACATGAACACACACAGACCATACGCACACACTCACATGCACACACACACACGCACAGTTACACACACATTCTCTCACACAGTCACATCAGACTCACACACAGACCACATGCACACACATGCACACACACGCACACTCACACATTCTCTCACACACACACACTCACACACCATTTGCAAACGATACATATTTATTGTTGACGATTTTGCACACATGGAAAAGCAGCCATGAGAAAACAACAAAGGCACAGAGCACCAGCTTGGAGAGAGGACAGCAGACGGCGCACATTTGTCGAGCATGATAATACTTAGACGGCTGTGGCTGCACATCATGTTCCATTATCTTCGTCTCCACCAACTCGCAGTGGAAACTCCCCTCATGTCCCGCAGTGATCACTGAGTGAGCTGCCGTTCAGACTCTCCTTGCTCACCTGGCCCTGCCCTGTGGGCTGTCGGGGCCAGGTACAGGTGCGTGGGACGAACTGCGACTCTGCACCTCTGGCGGTTCCCTTCAGAGACTCCTAGGAGAGTTGTTGTGACTCCACAGAGAACTGGCTCTTTATTATTTCATTTCATTTTATTTTAAAGAGCGATGGACAGTGAGAGAGAGAGACAGAGAGAATCAATTTTATATAGTTTTTAATGTGGCTTTTGTTGCTCCGACACTTAATCGTGATTGTGGTGCTGGGATTTGAGCCCGGATCCTTGCACTTGCGCTGTAACCACTGAGCCACTGCTCCAGCCTCAAGAATTGGCTTTTTAGGGTCTGGGGAAGTGGTTCCTTGGTTATGGCGCCTGCCTGGCATGCGCAAGTACGCAAGTTCAAACCCCAACAACACATACTCAATGAAGCGTTGGATCAATAAAAGCCACATGAAAAACTAAACAAAATTGATTCTCTCTTTCTCCATCTCACTGTCCCTCTCTCTTAAAAAAAGAGAGAGAAAAAAAAGAATTGGCTCTTAACGGCTCTAGAATCTACTGTCAGTTGGCCTCCAGAAGAGGCGGACTGTTCTGGTACCAGCAGCAAGTGAGAGAGTGCCTTTTACGTCAAAGTGTCTTCTCCACCTGGCAGGAGACCTGCGTGGCAGGAACTCACTGTTGCAGGTGGGCCCCAGCCCAGGGACTGTGGTCTACTGTGGACTCCTGTCTTTCCCCTTTTGCTGAGCAATCCTGAACAGAGTGGGCCAGGAAGGAGCTGGGCTCAGAGCTCTGCGGGACCCCACTTCTCTGACTCTGGGGAAGGTTCTACTCCTAGCTGTCCCGGGGGGTCCTGTAGGACTGGGCCATGTCTCAGGTTCAGCAGTGTTGAAAGGCCCTTCAGTCTTCCCCTAGGCTCTCCTGGCTCCTCGCTCTCACCTGAAGGGAACTGTCCACTGTTGCAGAATCAGCGATACTGGACACATCTTTGCTGTGAAGCAGGACCCACCCAAGAAGTGGACATGATGGGGAACCTACAGCCTTCCACCTTCAGGACCCCCAATGGTGGCAGCGCCAGAGGGCCTTGCAGGACCTCCTACCCTTGACCCTTGACCCAGTGACACAGGGGCTGAACCTAAAACCTGGGGCTGACTCAGGCGCCCTCTTCACATCTGTCCATCCTGCACGAGCAAGGAAAGCCCAGGCAGACGAGAGATGTGCTGGCCCATCCCCTCCAAGCCCTCTAACTCAGCCCATCTTCCCCTCTCAAGGCCACAATGGTCCTCTGCTGGCCTCCCTACAGAGGCCTCCCTCTTCCTGTGCCGCTGCCAGAGTGGTGCTCCACACACTCCCCCTTCCTAAAATCCTTTGGTTGTAGGAACTGCAGCAGGGTTGCTTCTCTCTCTAGCCTCACCACCTCCCACATTTTTCAGCTCTGGCCACCAACTTCCCCCATACACCCTTGTCAGAACAGAGTGAACTGCCTACATGCTGTCCCTCTGAAGGAGACGCTCAGAGCTTCTCCCCACTTATTCCTCCTGCTGCTGGCTGCAACCACCTCTTCCACGAAGCTCTCCAGGATGGATTCCCCAGTGCTGACAAGCTGCTGGGGTGCTGCTAGCTCATCCTGCCTTTGATGATGAGCTCCATGTCTTTCTCTTGAGCCCCATTGGGCTTGAGTTGTCCAAGAGCAAGGACTGTCTCTGGTGTCCTCAGGGCCTCAAGAGGGTGTTGAGCCATGCTGTAGGAGGACCAGCGAGTCCAGGAGGACACAGGCTGAGAGTGAGCAGCCCAGCGCTGGTAACGGGAGCTGGTCGGAGGCAAGCTCGCTTAGAAATAGAGCAGCCTGAAATTCATCCTTGACAGAGAGGGATTACAAAGCAGGGTTGGGAACAAGATCACAAACGCATGTCACCTCAGACAGCAACTCTTTCCTGTGTCTCCTTGCCACTAATTGGCAATGTGACCTTGTGCAGAGGTGTCTGGGCCCCAGGCCTCTCTGCAGTGCTGAGCTGCCCTTGGTGAGGCTGCGCACAGCATTTCCTTACTAATTACTGATGGTGCCCACCGTTCTGATCAGCAAAACGTCCACACACGTCCTGCCCTTGCAAGCGAGGCTGAGTCTCCTGTGGAACATCCCACACGCCTCAGCGCGGGCTCTCAGCGGGCCCTGCGCCTGCAGCCCCTCCTCGCGGGTGGCCGGATTCCCCCAGCTGGAGGCAGAAGAGCCCTGTGCGCACGCACGTACACGCGCACACATACACACATGCCTCTCACTCATCACAGGTTGGACAGGTCCAGACGCTGGGCTCGCCCTCACCCTTTGTTCTCAGGAACACCTTGATTCTTTAGTGGAGTCCGATGTTGCCCCGCAGCAGCCGGTGTGCCCTCCTGGAGCCTGGCTCCCATCACACTGAGGACAGGCAACCTCCTGGGTCAGCTTCTGAGAACCCCAGATCAGAGGGCCCTGTGGGAGCCAGGGCCAGTGCAGAGACCTGCATGGACTCCAGAGGCCAGGAAACTGGTGGTCCAGGCAAGAAGGTCACCACAAGGAGGACCTGAACTGGAGGAGCCAGCCTGAACACAGTTCATCTGTTATGAAAATCATACACGCAAGCATGATGGGTGAGACTCACACACAACCGGTGGCTCAGCACAAAGGAATGGGCCTGTCCTGAGGTCGTCCTCCCACTCTTTCGTTTCTAAATAGTGTCTGGCACTGGCCTGGCATGTGCGAGGACGTAGGTTCAAACCCCAACACCATGGATACAACAAAGTGTCAGAGCAATGGAAGCCACATGAAAAAATAAATAAAATTGATTCTCTCTATCTCTATGACTTTTTCTTAAAAAAAAAAAAAAAAGGATGGGGCTGGAGCTGTGGCTCAGCGCTTTCGGTGCTTGCCTGGCAAGCACGAGGACCCGGGTTCAAACCCCAGCACAACTGAGTGTTGGAGCAACTAAGGCCATGTGAAAAACTAAATAAAGTTGGTTCTCTCTTTCTCTGTCTCTCTCACTGTCCCTCTCTCTTAATTAAAAAAAAAAGGAAATTAGGGTTGGGATAGGGCTCAATGGTAGAGCACTTTCCTAGCTCTGAATATACAGTGGGTTCATTCCCTGGTACTGAAAAAAAAAAAAAAAGAAAAGAAAAAGAAAGAAATAAGGAAAAGAAGAAAGAAGGAAAGAAAGAAATCTGTAGGTCTGCAATATTTCCTTCAAAGTTAGACCAGCCTGTGAATTCCAGAGGTCTGAGAATCTTTGTCTACATCCTCTTTGCTGAGGCTGCTTGGGATAGTCGCCGGGTCACTACCTCCTGCTCAGAGCCTGCAGTGGGTCCTGTTGCCTTCAGGTTTTGTTTATTGGATGGATATAGAGATACAGTTGAGGGGGAAACATTATCAAACCATCAATAACCAATGTGCATATACTTAGTTATCCAAGGCTAACGCCAAATCATGCCTTCAGGTTTAAAGCCAAATTTCTAAGCTGAAAGCCTAGGCGGGTGGGAGGAAAGGGGCAGTTTCCTAGAAGAGGTGGTATCCGAACCAAACCTTGTGCCACAAGCTGGTTGGCACGGTGGGCAGAGAAGAGCAGGGCAGACGAGAGAAGGCACTCCTTATACAGGGCTCAGGGACACGTAGGGACATGTTGGACACCGAGGCCAGCAGGACAGGATGTTAGGAGGTAGCGTCCAGGCTCTGGAGTAGCTCGAGCAGGTCTGTAAACACGATGGTATCTACTTCACAGATGCGACCCCAGGGAAGGAGGGCCCGCCAGAGGTACATGAAGAGACTGGGAAGAAACCTGAACCTGAATCTGAGCCCCAAGGTCAGACTCTGCCACTTGAGCACCCATCCAGGGCTGGGTGGCCCCATTTTGGTGCCCCATCTTATCAGCCCATGGGTCCCTCTTTCCTGGACCTGGGAGTGGCTGGGGCTGCCTGGTTCTGAGGCCCAGCTGCCGTAACCCATTGAATGCACCCCAGAGCATGATGCTCCCACCACTGGGGCTGCCTCTGGTGCCAGTTGGGGCCACTGGCTTCACACAGATGCCACAAGGACAATGCTGCAGGAAGTTAAGGGTCCTTGGCAGCTGCATGCCCAGGGGTCTCTGATTGTGCACCCCTGGCCTCTAGACCTCATAATGGACACCTTGCTGGGGTACCAGGTGCTGGTTTGCAGCAACTGCAAAAAGACAGCTTCTGGTCTTTCCAGAGGCTCAGGGATGGGGACATTCCTGGGGCACAGTGGAACCTAAAGGCCCAGTGGAGCCCTCCCAAGAGGGTCCATCAACCAAGAAAGGCTCTGAGCTTCTTTCCCAGCCCTGGAAATGTCAAAGGTCATGGCCTATCCCTATCAGCTGCAGCATAACCCACTCTACCTGGCACTTCTTTTTCCAATTATGAAATCAATTAATGCATCCTGAATGTTTCTGTACTGTGGGAATTCGGAAGTTTCTGCCCTAGAAAAGAGCCCAGTCTAGTGGCATGACCAAGGCAGGAGAGGTTATGACAGTGATGTACAGTGATGAAGATACTCTGAGGACAGCTCCCTGCCTAAACACTACGCCTGCTCAGTTAGTCCCTAAGGCATCTCCACAGACAAGCCCAGGGCTTGTCTGAGTCACCAGGCTGGAGCTGGCTGCTGGACGTGCCTCTGGAGACCTGGAGGGCAACCTGACTCACAGTTCAGGGGAAACTGAGGCTGGAAGAAGTCGCCCCAGACCCCAGGAGTGGTGCCAGGGCCCTTGGACTCCCGGGTCATCCTCTTCCCTCTCCCTCACCCTGGGCCTGTCTTTCTTGCGGACCAGGGGGCACTCCTGGAAGCTGGAGAGGTTCCTGCAGGAGGCTGGAGGTGGAGTGGGGTGGAGGGCTCCAGGCAGCTAGGGTTGTGGGGGGCTCCTGGCAGCGGGGGGAGGGGCCCTGGCAGGGGACGGTAGGGACTCGGGGCCGGGCCGCCCGCCCAGACGCGCTGCCAGGCTGATTAGCATGGGCGAGGGGCGCTGGCGCGGGGCGCCGCCGGCCGAGCTGGCACGTCCTCCGCGGGCCCAGCTGTCCGGGCCGAGACACAAAGCGCCTCAGACGGCGGCGGCGCTCGGCCATTCACGCGCTGGACGGCCGGGCGCGGGCGGAGAGGGGTTCCCGCCCGCGGGGCGAAGAATAGCGCCTGGGCCGGGCGGGGCTTGGCCGCCCGGCGCTCATGACCTTGAACCTTTGTGACTGGAGCGCATGCAAATCGCGGCGGGGCTGCGCCAAGCCCCGAGGGCGCTGCGACGCCCGGGGTGTCCCGGCGAACAATGCGCCACTGTCCCGGCGCGGTGCTGCGGGCTGGGAACGGCGCGGAATGCCAGTGCCGAGCCCGAGGCGCGGTCCACGGCGCGTGTGCACGTGCGTGTGAGCCGGTGTGCGTGTGCGCGTGGCGGTGCGGGCTCCACTCGCCCTCCCGGCCCGGCCCCCGCACCGCGCACCTGGGCGCACATCACGCGGGGGCACCGGATCCAGATCTCAGACTCCAGGTGCCTGCGCCTCCCTCCTGCCCTTCCTACCTCGCATCAGAGTTTTAAATCCTTCAAATGCTCATTAACAAAATTAAAGCTGCCAGACCCCTGCCTCACCCAGAGGAGCTATGCCACCTAGCGTGGGTGGCTGCCCAACCCTCTCTCCTGGGGCACTTTCTCATTGCCAGGTGAGCTCCTTCCGTTCAGCATCTCCACTTTGTCAAAGGGTCTAACGTTTGTCACCAACATCCTTCACCAAAGTGCTCTTCAAAGGCTGCACAGAATTGGTCTGCTTGGCTGTGTCACAGCCCCTGCCATCATGTTCCCCATCACAGGGACAACAGCTTGTCCACAGTCTCCCCAATCTTGCAAGTGGCTATTCAAAGAGAAAAGACAGGGACCTCACCTGGAGTTCCTAGAGTGAGCCCAGGAGGTTGTGCCAGGCCCAGCTGTGGGCACTGCAACATCCGCCCCTACCAGCCCAGTGAGTCTCTGTCATGTGATCCACTAGACAAGAAGCAGCAAGTGAAGGGCCAGGCAGGAAGCTTCCCCTGGTGTTTATGCACAGGGGCCTCACAGGGCGATTCCAGGGCATGGACTAAGTACAATAGGACACACCTGTGATAGGAGACAGAGCCTCAGCAGAGTCAGACATCCCAACCCTGAAGCTGACTGGTGACTTGTCACTTTTCCTCTGAAGACAGTGTCCTTGTCTGTGAGGGGCTGTGATCCCTGCCTGCTCATCTTGCAGAGGCAGTGGGTGTGAGGGTTGCCCAGGGGTGAGGGGCCCTGTGTACATGCATACCTGTAGGGGAAGGGTGCTTGTGTGGTTGTTCCCGCCAAGGTGCTCCAGGGCCCAGGATAGGAACGGGAGGTTTGGTGAGAGGGCCTGGGGCAGGACACTCCTTCTCTGGGCCTCTCAGCCATTAAGTGAATTACCAGGTGTTAAGTGAGAGGCTGCGGAGAGGGTCCATCAGGCTGAGGGGATGTCAGGCCAGGAACCTGAGATGGGGAGAGGACAAGGTGAACAAAAGTGTGTGCCCTGGACTTCTGAGGAGCTGCAGACGGGGAGGCTGCTCACGCTTCTCAGAGCAAAGCCTCTGAGCCCAGGGTTTGTGTGCTTTTAACAGCAGCTGATCACACAGGGTGGAGCGGTGTGATTCAGGCCCCCAAGGTGCAGCGGCGGAGGGTGCGTGGCTCCAAGTCCTCAGCATGTCCTTGTAGTGTCCCCCTGATGATCGGGACAGCTCGCCTTTGGGCCATGTCTTTCCAGGTGCCGGCTGGTCCCTGTGTGGTCCTGCTGGGGTGGGCATGGCGAGGTGGGCAGGGCAAGCCGGGAGTATCTGGCCATGCTATGTAATGTGGTCCGAGGGGCTGTAGGGCACCTGGCCTAGACTCCTGAGGACAAGAGGTCTCCTGGTGGTGGTGACATAAAAATGTTGGCTTCACTCTGGTCCAGAGGTAGCTCTGACATGGGAATAACAGTGGGACTCTGGGTGGCAGGGTGAGGACAGAAGCCACCTGGCCCATGGCGGGTCCTAGAGCGCAGCACCGCTTCCAGTCTCCAGGTACTAAATGCAGCTATCCAGGGGGTGGCTGGGGTGATGGCAGGGCTCCCATTTTGGATTCTTCAGTCCTCTGTCCTCATCATAGTGACCTATGACTTCTGAAATGTGTGTAAAGTCGTGTGTGGCTGTTCCTCACTCCTAAGAACACATTTCGAAAAAAAGCCCTGAAAGGCTGTCACCTCAGCTGCCTACCAGCTGCTACCCTGATGTCCTTGGCCTCACTGATGCCTCAGCAGCTTCATGAGGCTGAGCTGGTTGGGGCCCTGGGTGTCAAGGCCCCTGATTCTCAGCAGATGAAGGGAGACTGAGGCTCTGGTGGGTTGGTCAAAAGCCAGGGCGGGCCAGGAAAACCAGGTCTCCCGCCTTCTAGGTCTTTCCACCACTTCACTGGATTCCTTGGAAATTAGCAATGGAAAAGCCATCCCACGCTCCTGGAAGAAGAGAGTCATATTTTCCACCCTGGCTCCTTGCAAGCACCTGGGGCGTGGGGGACCCTGCAGATCCTGTGCAGAGGAGCTAAGCTGTGTCATCCGGCCTCAGTTAACAAGGTTGCTTTGGTGCTGCTGACATCAAGGGTGGGCCTCTGTGGAATCCATCGGGGGGGCCTCCCCTGGCAGTGGTGTGACTTCCCCACTTGGCGGCCACTCTGGAGTTGGATCTTGATGTGGGCCGACCCAGGGCAACAGCAAGGGCTCAGAGCCCCTCAGGCGGGAAGACGGCAGGAAGTGTGGACACACAGCTCCTGTCCCATGTCCCCTTCTGCTCTTATTCTGGGCAGGTGCAAGCCTGAGAGGCCAGCATGGAGCTCATCTGCTGGGCTTGACCCTGGCTCGACCCTTACTGGCCCCGTGCCTCTGCTCAAGCCGCTTCACCTCTCCAGCCTCAGTTTCCTCCTCTGTGAAGTCAGATAACAGCCAAAGGGTGGTGAGGGATCAGCAGACTCTGCGAGAGAAGGGCCTAGGATGAGGCCAGGCACATAGGAAGTGCCCAGTAGATGCTAGCAACTATGTGGCACTCATCCTACCCCCATCCTCATCCCCTCTCCCTTCCTTCTTTCTGCAAATGGCACTTGTATCTGGCTCTCTGCTGATTTCTGTGCCACTTACTGGGCACAGAGAGCAAAATTAGACAGATATCAACTCTGTTGCTTGGGCATTTACAATCCAGGGCAAAGCACCAGGTGTTGCTCAAATAATCCAGAACAGCACTGTCCAATAGAACTTTGTGTGATGTCCAAATGTTCTGTATCTGTCCTGCCCAAAAACATAGCTATTAGCCACACTTGAAGTGTGACTAGTGCGACCAAGGAGTTGAAATTCACCCTAATGTAATTCACGCTTATGTTGAAGTTGTCATATGTGGCTAATGGCAATCACACTGGATAGCAGAGATCTCAGGCACGCCTCATCATGTCATGCTATATTATTTCTTTATGGTTCTTGCTGTATTTATCTAAACTCGTCTGTTCCCACAGTGGCACGCGCCTGCTTCGGTTTCCGTGAAAGCAGGGCTTGAGGTACGGGGTGGCCTGCGGGCATCTCGGTTAGGGATAAAATGCCAGGGAAAAGCAGGGCACAGTGCTTTACCAGGCTGGTCACTCTACAGGAACTCGCTCGAGTCTCTGGGAACTGCTCGAGTCTTGCGATGCATCTCAGAACTGTCAGCCCAGAGATGCGGGGCGGGGTTCTTGTGGCCATTGGCTGACAGTGGCTTGGTGGCTGACTTCCTGCATTCCCAGGCTGGGTGAGTATGAGCGTGCGTGCACAGTGGGTTCCACAGGTGTCACATCTGCAGAGGAGCTCCAGAGCAGGAAGCAGGATCCGGCCGGCCATGGGCCCAAGGGAAGGTGCCATCTGGCTGCACCTGTCCGGAGCTGGCCAAATCCATGGTGAAACTGGCTGCGGTGGCAGTGGCTGGAGTTGTGGTGGAGGAGCTTGATGTGGTGCACAGTGTCCTGCACCGCTCATGGCTGCCTGATCTGCCAGAGTCTCCCTGAGGGCGGCAGCAGCAGGCTCTACAGGTTCTCAACAGCAGTGTTCACGGGACAGTCTTCAACAGAGCGGCTGAACATGATCACTTCCAGAGGTCTGGCTGCTCAGCCGTGTGTCCCTGGCCTTTCATCGTGGAGGGATCTGAGCTCTTGCCAGGGATGGTTGCTGCCATGGCCTGCTCTTGGGTGTTGCCATGTTGGAAGCACCGGAGACATTGCAGCAGGGTCCCCAGACCTGAGTCTGCATTCTTCCCAGCCCATACTTAGCTTTCCTTGAGCACTAGGGTCCATTACTGTCCCGTACTGTGATTCATTTCCTCGCCTTTTGGTCCTCTGGCATGAGGAGGCCCAAATTATCTAGACATACTTGAGACCTAAAGGTCAGTGGACTTTAGTTTGCCTCTGTAGAAGAAGCTCCTGTGGGAGCTGGGAGCCCAGACTGAACAAAGCCTAAGATTGTGGGGCTGGCAAGAGGAACAAGCAATCCCCCTGGCCGGACTGAAGTGTCCCTTGTGCTCCTGGGCATATGCTCTCTGCACAGGGGACCCAGTGCTATACAGCAGGGTCTGCCTCCTGCCCTTTGGCATCGACAGTACCAGCCAACTCCGTCCACCAGATTTTGAAGGGGTGAGCAACAGGTGTCAGAATGGAATGTAAGTTCCGTGACAACAGAATTCCTGTCTGCCTGATCATTGCTGGTCCCCCAGCCCCTAGAACCGTGTCAGGTTCACAATGGGAACGCAGTAAGTAGTAGCCAAATATAGTAATTTTAAGAGGGATTTGATCAGATAGGAAAATGAATGTTAAAGCAAACATTTTCAAAATGTTGTTGGGCTGTCACTGAAATAGGTGGGTTGTTAAACAGAAGAGAAAATCCAGGAAGAGATGAAGGTGTGGCATACAAGTTTCTGAGTTGGGTCACCGTTACTAAATGATATGAAATTAGCTCTGTGTCTCTTCTTGCACCAAAATAAATTTGAGACGAATTGAGAATCTTAAGGTTAAAAATATGAAACTTTAATATACTATGGGAAAATATAGATAAATATTTACACAAGATGGAGAAATACCTTCCTGAGCAGTGATACCCACATCAGGGTCCGTAAAGGAGATAAAGGGAGAAAATAAACAGAATTTTTCCCATATCAGGAGGGAGTGGTGTAAGTAGAGTCAAAAGGCCAGCAATTAACCTTTGTTAACTAGGAATTAACCTTTGTTAATGTAGAAAAACTACATTTCAGATGAAAGAATTCTAATTTAAGATATAAAAGTTACCCTAGCAAATCAGTGTTCTTACATATTTTCAAAGGCTATGGGAAAGAAGTTTCCAGAAGAGAGAACTAAAATTGCCAATATATCTATGAAAAAGGTTTGATTTCAAAGAATGCAAATTAAGTGAAGATAGAAATTTCAGCTATTAGACTGGAAAATTGGTAAAAAGATTACAAAAAGTGAGTGAAAAGACTGTAAGTACCAGTGAACGATCGGGGTGAACATTCTTTTTTTTTTTTTTTT
>PVKS010005607.1:48351-84046 GCA_004027875.1 Aplodontia rufa | reverse complement strand
AATGTTGAAGTGTTGGACCAATTTTTTCTTCTATCAGTTGCAACGTAGCTGGTTTGATACCAAGCTCTTTGATCCATTTTGATTTGATTCTTGTGCAAGGAGAAAGATATGGGTCTAATTTCAACTTTCTGCAGATGGAGGACCAGTTTGTCCAGCACCATTTATTGAAGAGGCTGTCACATCTCCATGTAATATTTTGGCCCCCTTTGTCAAAAATCAGATGTTTAAAGATTTGAGGATTAGTTTCGGGGTCTTCTATTCTATTCCATTGGTCTTCTTCCCTGTCTTGATACCAGTACCATGCTGTCTTTGTTACTGTGGCCCTATAGTATAGTTTTAGATCTGGAATGGCAAAACCGTTAAATGGCATTTTAAAACTAAAACAGTTCTCTAAATTTTTTCTTACATTAGATTATACTTTTAGAAAAACCATTAAAATTCTTACAAAACACATTTATGTGGACATACGAGTTATTCATTATTAATGTATGTATACTATATATAATTTTACAGTGTTGTTTGATAGCATACACTCTTAATCACCCTGGAAGATGATATACAATCCTAGCGAACATTTCTATCAAGCATCCTTCCAACCTATTAGATAATCATGATTCCATATTTTACAGAGGAAACAATTGAGGTCCTCAGAACTCCTATGACCAGAAGTAGAACTGAATGAAGAATTCTACATCTACTTACATATGGAACTCATAGTTAAAATTTCTCTATCAAATAATATTTCTGAAAAGTGTCTTAGATTAAGTACTGTAATAAATATCTCCTATCATACCAACTAGTTTGTTTGTTGACACCCTCTGAGGTTGACTTCTTGCCTTTGCCTTAGCATATTTAACTTATACCTCTTGTTTATTTTTTGAGTCTACACAAAACTTGCTACTATTTGATATGTTCATGTTGACCCTGACTGGGGACCACACTGACACCTTTGGTGCCAAGACATTTTACTAGTTTATGAATATTACCAATTAACAAGAAATCAGAAGCAGAAGATAGAACAAGATTTTCTCAGATAAACATTTTGGAATTAAATATGAGAGTTCATGTGTTAAGATAATTATATTCATTAATGGGAGAATATCATTCTTCTGATGACAATAGGCTAAAATTGTATAGATATGGAGTATTGCAATACAATAGGAGAATTTAATTTGCCATATAGATGCCTTTTGAATCCATACTTTAAAGCTACATCCCATGATGTTGCAGGCATGATGACATAAAAAAAAATGAGAAAAAATCTGTGAATTTGATCTCAATCTTTTTATGCTAACCCTGGATCCCAGTGAGTTAAAAATTTTAAAAATGAGAATCCTACTCCTAGGTACATTTTTATTTATATAAAGTGCTACCATGCTCTAATAATCATAATAATCAATAAGTATTTATTAAATATTTAATGTTCAGGTTGTCATTTAACTAGAAAGACCAGATTATGAAACTTCATTCAGATAGTAGATTGAAATAAAAGTTAATTAAAAATTAGGAAAAATTTAGCCAGGCACTGTGGCACAGTTCTGTAATACCAGCCACTTAGTACGTTGAGGCAAGAGGATGACAAGTTTGAGGCTAACTTGTGTGACTCAGCGAGAGTCTCTGTAACTTACTGAGACCCTGTCTCAATATTATCTCAATCACAAGATTTTTTGATCTTCTAATCCTTCTATAATGGATGGTATATAGAAAAACATTATAATTTCACCAGCACAGCTGGGTAAAACATCTGCTAAAGTTGGAATTTCCTCTAGATAAAAATCCATAGTGATTAATGCCTCTGAGAGGAGCAACCAACCGTCAACATAGTGAGGAAACATCTTGAAATGGGTATGTGGGCATTCCGATGAAGACATTTCTGACTATCAAGGGTTCATTTTCCTTTGAGACTTGCAGGAATATTAATGGCTAAAAGTCCTTCTGTTTCATTGTTGTTTTGGCTCTGGTCCTTCTCTGAAAAAGATTGGCTCTCTCCGTGTTGCTCCTACTCCGTAAGTGTTTGGCAGGGAAGATTCACGGGCTGAAAACAGACATATCTAAGGGTCATCCAGGCCCTCTGTGTACTCACAGGAAAGATGGCATTGTGGAATGCAGCTTTCTTAGACTATTTGACACTGTTCTCACTGAATAGCTAAAAACTGGGCCATTTATAGTGACCAGAAATGCATTTCCTCACAGTTGTGGAGGTCCAGAGGATCAAGACCAAGGCACTGGTTTCTGGAGTGGACCGCCCTGCGACATCACTGTGCAGTGGAAATATGAAAGGGCAAAGAGCCTGAAGTGGTCTGGACTTGTCCCTTTATAATGACACTAATCTCACCCACAAGGGAAGGCTCCTCACATCTTTATCACCTCTAAAAGTCCTGCCTCCTAACACCACCACAGTGGTGTTAACACTGTAAAATTTTAAACAAATTTTAACATGAGCTTTTTTTTTATGGGATAAGCATTCAAATCATAGCATTTCATCCATAATCCTTAAAACTTATATCCTCCTCACATACAAAATGCCTTTCTTCCATCCCAATAACTCAGAATGCCTGAACCTGTCTGAGCATCAGCTCCAAAAGTCCACACTCCAGACTCTCATCTAAATATTAAAGAGCAAGTCTCAAAATATGACTTGCTGTGAGGCAAATTCCCTTAGAACTATGAGCCTATAAAACCAAAACAAGTTACATGCTTCCAAAACACAGTGGCAGAAGAGGCATAAGATGAACATTCCTATTCTAAAAAGGAGAAATAGGCATGAAGAAAGGGATAAAGGTCCCAAGTAAATCTAAAACCCAATGGGGCAAAATACATTATTTAATGGCAGAATCATCTTGAACTCTACATTCTGCCATCTGGACATACTGGAGCGGAGGTAGGTTTGGCCCCCAAAGCTGCTCATCACCCTAGCCTCACGACGTTACTGGGCCTAGCCCACCTGTTGCTCTCATAGGTTGGAGTCAGGTAGCTTTCCCAGATTGAGGTGCCCACTGAAAACTCTACTGTTCTGGGGTCTTAAGAACAACCTGGCTCTTGCAGTTCTAGTAGGCATTGTGCTGGTGAGGACCCTCTGCCTCCCCCTAGTTCAGATGTTCTGTCCATATGATAAACCTATGTTTGAGACCCGTGCTACACAGAATGCTTGCCTAGCTAGCATGCATGGGCCCCAGGTTTTAAGCCTCAGCACCCAGAGGATTGGATTGGGTGAGAGCCTTTTTGGCCTGTGGTATGTGTAAGGGTGTCCTTAAAGATATCTGAAGTGCCTTTAGGGTCCTTATTCCACTGTCTTTTTTTTTTTTTAATAAAGAATAGTGAGAAGAGACAGAGAGAGACAGAGAGAATCAATTATTTTTGAGTTTTTCACATGGTTTCGTTGCTCTAACGCTTAGTTGTGTATGTGGATTCTGAGGTTTAAACCTGTGTACTCGAGCGTGTCAGGCAAGCACCCTAACCGTCGAGCCACCACTCTAGCCCCCTTCTTCCACTGTCTTAATGAAGAGCATCTGTCTTCCTTCAATCCATACTAATGTCTATATCAAAACCACCCTTGCCTGTAATTTGGGAGGATGAGGCAGTTGGATCACAAGTTCGAAGCCAGCCTGAGCAACTTAGCTAGGCCGCAAGGAAATTAGTGAGACCCCCCCTCTATCAAAATAAAAAATAAAAAAGGGCTGGGGATGTGGCTTAGTGGTAAAGCATCACTGGACTGAATCCCCAGTTCAAAAAGCAAACAAACAACCAACCCTTGGCTTTCTTTCCTAAGCAAGTTTTCATTATTTACAAGGCCAGGCTGTGGATTTTCCAAATCTCTAAATGTGCTGCTTTTGCCTTAATTATAAATTCCAAGTTTAAATCACTTCTCTCTTCTTCCTAAATGCAACCTACATCTGAAAGCCTGCTTCCCTGGAAACAACCACCTAACTAGGCCTCTATTGTCCTAACAGCAAATTGAAAATCTTTGATATAAACAATCTTTAAAATGCTCTTAATTTTAACATTCTATTATTACAGACCATAATTACCCACTCACCTCTCAGTGTTATATATGCTTTCTTTATTTTGATACAGAGAAGAAAATTAATTAAATTAATCTCAATTGCTTTTGGATTTTCTGCTAAATTAATAGTATGAATTTTAGTGGATGAACTTTCAGTTATCATAGAAGCTGCATAAATTTTTACGAATTACTCCTGATTCTGCAGTACATTCTGAATAATTGGGGCAATAGATAATGACTATAACATAATTAAAATTTATTTTGAACATGGATACTGTGTAAATGCTGGGGAATACATATAATTAATAGAAGCACTTGCAGTAACAGCTTTCACAATTTAGAAGAGGCAAGTGCTTATAGAACTTTTATGAAAATTACTGTGATAAAAATGATTGTCTACAAAATAGTGTAACTATGTATTAAGTATTAACAATATTTTAATCATACAATTAAATATGTCAAACAGTAGGAGAGTAAACACAGACAAAACTTAAACCTTAATTATTAAGGCAAAATTGTTTTAATAAATAAAGGCACGTAGGACAGATATCCAAACCATCCAAGTTGTCAATTTTCAGGTCATTCTTAATGAAGATATTTAATATTTTACTGAATTTCTGGAATATCAGTGAAAATAAGAAGAGAGGACAGAGAGAGAGAGAGAGAGAGAGCTTTTAAAATGTAAGAGAAGTTCAAAACAGAGCTGATGCATAGTGTAGACACACAATATAAATGAAATATATGGCTTAGGAAACCACTAATCTTTAAGGTTGATAAATAGTTACTATACATTCTGATCTTTCAGATACATTAAAGGATTCTCATGAAGTTTCACAGATTAGACTCTATTCTTGCAATAGAGGTAGGATAATTCACAAGATCTTTAATGCGAGATGCTATATTTTACTATAACTGTTGATACTTCAAAGTCATTTTACTTCTAGAAAAGGCTACTTTCAGAGTAGCTACTTTCCCATGCTTTTATATGGTTTTAAGTGGTGTCCTATAAATGATACATTGCATAAAGATCTCACAGAGTCAGGAGACTGTATAGATTCTTGCTGCTATCAAAAGTTTTATGTGCCAAAATGATATGACCAGGAACTGACAAGTTCCAAGAATGGAGAAAAAGACAGACAATTTCTCATTGCTTTTGAAAATGATAGCTTCAAATAAATCTAGCTCAATGAGATGAACTGCGCTAACTCTATGCACAGTTTGACAAGTAACAATAGGATTGGCAATGGGAGTATTCTCTCCATTTTAAAAGATGTAAGCAAAATAAATATCTTTTTTTTTTGAGTAAACACTGCATTCTTCAAAATGGAAGTCAAAATGGCTATGGTTAAAAACAGAAAAATAAGTTTTATTTTAAAAATTACTGATGAGAGGAAAATATGTATATAGATAAAGAGAAAATAATTAAAAAACATTACAAAGAAGACTGAGTGAATTCTAATCTACAAGCATATATAGTTCCCTTATGAAAAAAAAAGTTTATTTTACTTTTCAATACCTTACTTATTTAAGTAAAAGGGAAAAAATGTTTTATCTATAGATCTCCTTTCTTTTCAAACCAACTCAGAATATATTTTAGTCCAAATATATTGACAGTCTCAAAGTAGAAAGTAATTGTCAGAGGATTCAAGATATATAACAATAGTTCAATATTCAATAAGGTAGAAAGGACAAAGGAAGAAATTTAAAAAGGCATTTAGAAGATAGAATCAAAGCTCTTAGTTAATAATTGCATGGAGGGATAACAGAGAAAGGAATGAGTCAGTGCTGACTATCTTGATTCTGTTTTGTGCAATATATGAAATAATTTCACTGTGAGGGGAAATTGAAAGATGGTATGTAAGGAGGTGAGGGGGCAGATATGATTGGTTCACTTTTGAGCTGATTAAATCTGAGGACAAGATATCTGTTATATGTAATAGAAACATAGATCTTTTTATTTATCACTCAATAGAATGATTTAGGTGGATATATGTGATATGTATTAACCTACCATCAGAACATCAGTGTATTTTATTTGATATACGTAGAATCGAGAAAAATTATGTTCACAGTAATATTAAAACTGGAAGGAAGCTATTTCAGTAGGCTTTTTCTACAATAAAGCTGTACTAATACCTAAAAGACTTTTAGTGACATTCAACAATAGCATTTATTTTTGGTTATTACCTCTCTAGTTAAAGTAGGGTTCAACTAAAATGGACTATGCATAGCTGGGATTGGTTCCAAGATCTGGGTCTGTTTTGCTTGTCTCGGCCTCCGTGGATTAGGCAGGTATGCCTCATGGCAAAGGCAGGACTCCAAAAATAAAACACATTTCAATCCTCTGCTATATAGTATCTTGGATCATAACAATGACCAAAGCAGGTCAGTCGGCCAATATAGATTCCAGGAGGCAAGAAAGGACGTTATGCATTTGATTTACAGATGGGTAGGAATAAGTAATTGCACATGACCTCTATTTATGTATGAATTGAATTTTTGCTAGGTCTAGGAAGAAAGGTAGTAGAAAGGAGGCTTGAATAGTGTGATAAACCTGGCAGGAGGGAAAACATTTTGTTCAAAAGCATATTGGAAGAAGTTCTGGAAAACTATAAGGAATATACAGGATGAAAACAAAATTTTCTGTTGCATGGTGGAAAACTTGTGGTCCAAATAACCTTTCTTGACCTTGGTAAGTACATATAACTGAACTTTTGCTGTTGTTACATATGTATATGTTTTTCCTTTTCTCTTTGAGTATTATTCTTTCAGCATTTACATATAATAATTTGAATTATTTGAGGTTTATTTCAATATTTCATCATTCCAACGACCTCTTGATAATGGAAACTGTTGTACAGCTACTTGTAATACCATCAGTAATTTGAGTATGGTCTTAATGATGTTTAACTATGTTGATAGCATTACATTAAAAATACAATGAAATAATATAAACAAGTGCTTAGCAATAATGCCTGGCATGGGACAATAAGTTTTACTTTTTTCCTTAATTATAAACATTATTTCAAATAATAGATGAAACAGGGGAAGAAATTAAATCAATAACAGTATGGCTTTCCTATGAGTGATTTTTATTATCCCATTTTAAGTAGACAATATAATTTTTTAATGTAAAAGTATAATTGAACATATAGAGGGAATAAAGACTATGTACAATAGAGTATTCTATAAAACCCTCAAAAATATACTACATATTACTAAAAAAGAAAATAAAAAAAAGATTTTTCATTGCTGGGGTTTGAACCCAGAGATGCTCAACCACTGAACTACATCACTAAGTAGCCCAGGCTAGTCTCAAACTTGAGATCCTCCTTCCTCAGCTTCCCTAGTTGCTAGGATTATAGCCATGTGCCACCATGTCTGACCAGAAAAATATTTCTTAAGTATGCATAATAACTATAGTTCAGTAAGCCCCGATGGTCCCCAACTTTAGATGGTTTCACTACAATTTTTGAAATAATGATGATGCAAGAGTGATTCATCTTCAGTGGCCACCAGATGTTAAATTGTGAATTTGGATCTTTCCCTGGATTAGCATTATATGGTGCAACACTCTCGCTTTGGACACCTAACACCCTGGAGGGCACTGTGTTGCTAAGTTGAAACTTCAGAAGGTGTCTTAAATGCATTTTCAACTTATGGCACTTAAATGCATTTTCAACTTCAATGGATTTTTTATATTATTTATTGTTTGAATATATAAATTCTTTGTTAGAATATGTATTGAAAATATTTTTTCTCAGCATACTAGTTTGTTTTTCATTTTCTTTTTTTTTAAATTTTTTTATTTTTGAGCAACCTTACATGTTTTTCATTTTCTTAAAGATATATTTTGATGACCAGGTTTTTAAATTTTGTGAAAACCTGGTGAAACTTTTTTTCCCATATGGTTAGTGGTGTGTGTACGGATCTGTGTGTGTGAGAGATAGAGAGAGATAAAGAGAGAGAGAGAAAGAGAGACATCTGTAAGTAAACTGCTTAACCCAGAGCTGTGATGGTAATTTCCTTTGTTTTCTTGGCTTTATAGTTTTACAGGAAGTTGAGTTCTGATGATGAAACTAATTTTTCTATATGAGGCAAGATATGAGTTGAGATACTGTTTTTTTTCACGTGTTTTTTTCCAGCATCATTTGTTGAGAGCATTTTTACTGAACTGCTTTAATACTTTTATTGAAAATGAATGTTTCAAACACATTTAGGCCTAATTTTCATTTCTGTTCAGTTCCACATATATATTTACATATCCTGTAGAAGCTATCTTGAATACTACAGCAGTAAAAGAAATCACAAAATCAAATCAGGTACTATTTATTTTCAAACTTCACTTTTTGCAATTATTGTACATGCTATGAGCCCTTTGTTTTTCCATGTAAACTTTAAAGTCAACCTGTATTTTATGTCTTATTTTCATGATATTGAAATTAATTCTTAAAATTTCATTGTCCAAAGTTTGCTTTCATTATATAGAAATGTAACTGATTTTTTTAACTCTGTATTTCATGTTCTTCATAAGTTCACTTGATAGTTGAAGTGATTGGTAAATGCTTTTTGCCTTTTAAATATATAGAATTATCTAAAAATAAATATGGAATTTATTATATTAAATTATTTTGCTTTTATTAATTTACCTTGCCTCTTGTCCTGGGTAAAAATTTTCAGTGTTTTCAATGCATATTGAATAGAAATGGTAAAAGCAAACATCTTTTAATTGGTGAAATCAGAAAGTAATCTCTGGTTTTTCATAGGTTCTCTTGTTCAAAACAAGTATTTCATTCTTAATTTACTTAGAGTTTTTAACATACACGATTATTGTATTTTGTCAGATGATTTTCCTGAATTCATTGAGATAATTATGTTTTTCTCCCTTATAACATGTACTAATTACTTTTGAAATAGTAAATCTTTGCCTATTTGAGATTAAATTCCACTTCATTACAATATATTATCTCTTTTATATAATGCTGAATTTGTTAAAAGTTTTGCATCTAAGACTATGAGGAATATTGGTTTGTAAGTTTGTCTTTGTGGTACTGGTGTTGGATTTTGATGTCAGGGTTTCTTGGCATGATAGATCGATTTGAGTGTTTGCGCTTCTCTATTTTCTAAATAAGTTCCTCCATTATTTGTATCATTTCTTCTTAAAATATTTGTTCGAATTCATAAGTATAATCATGTGAACCTAGAGTTTTCTTTCCAGTGGTATTTTGATTCAATTACTATTTTTTCATTTTGTTTATTTGTTTGTTTTGGTTTTTGGTACCAGGGATTGAACCTGGGGGTGCTTAACCACACCTGAGATGGTTTTTGTTGTTATTGTTATTGTTGTTTGGTTTTTGTGGGGGAGAGGTGGGTTTGAGACAAGGTCTCTCTAACTTGCTGAGGCCAGCTTTGAACTTCTGATTCTCTTACCTCATCCTCCCAGGCTGCTGGGATTACAGGCATGTGCCCCTGTCTCCAGCTTACTTTTCATTTCTTGTGTCATCTTTGATTCGTTGCGCTTTCCAAAGTATTTCTCCATTTGTCCTGTTGATTGACATAAAGTTATTCATAGTTAATGTTCCATTGTTTTTCTCTTTCTGTTTCTCTCTCTCTTTTTTCTTTTTCTTTTTTGTAAGGGGACTGAGTCCAGGGACATTTTACCACTGAGCTATATCATCAGCACGTTTTTTTTCATTTTTTATTTTGAGATAGGGTGTCACTAATTTGCTAAGGCTGTCCTGGAACTTGCAATCCTGTTGCCTCAGCTTCCCAGAGTTCTTAGGGCTACAAGCATGAGCCACCACACCTGGCTTCCATTCTTTTTTTTTTTTTTTTTTTTTTGTTACTGTATGATGGATATGAACAATATCCCTTCTTTTATTCCTCACATTGGTAGTTTGTGATTTCTTTCCATTTTTTTTTTTTTTGTGTAACAAGGTTTATAAATTTTATTAACTAAATTTTATTTTTGCTAGTACTAATATCTTTTAGAAGATTTTACTCATTTTTTCTTTCAATTTCATTAATTCTTTTCTTCTCATTCATTCTGGTTAGCTTGTCTTCAGATAGAAACTTAGAGTATCTATTTAGAATTTCTTATTATCTAATATAACTATTTAATCTGTTAATTATAATATAGTTTAATATAATCTGAATTTCTCTGAACACAGATTTAATTACATTCTTAACTTTAAACATGATATATAATCATTATCCATAAATTTAAAATATTTTCTTTCACTTGTGATTTCTGCTTGACCCATAACATATTCAGAAATATGTTAATTTCCCAATTTTTTCTTTTCTTTTTTTTTTTTTTTTTTGGTATTGGAGATTGAACCCAGGGACACTCTACCACTGAGCTACATCCCTATTTCTTTTTATTTAGTTTGAGACAGTTCTCGCTAAGTTGCTCAGGCTGGCCTTGAACTTGAAATCCTCCTGCCTCAGTCTCCCGAGTCTTTGGCATTAAAAGCCTGTGCCATCACTACCAGAAATATTTGTTTCCTTGAAGAGATCATTTTGTAATTTATTTATATATTTCTTTTGACTTTAGAAAGTATACTCTATAAGGCTTCAATCTTTTGAAATACATTGATTTATATTTTATTACTCAGAATATGGTTTTATCTTGATTAGTATCCTCTATATTTGGGGGGAAAAAGGATAATATGGAGTTGTGGGTTGTTTCAGGCCAAGATCATTAGCTGTGTTTTTTAGATAGTGTATACTTTTATTCTTTGTGTGTAATTGGTCTATCAGTTGCTAAGGAAATGGTGCAAGACTTGTCTATTTTGCCCCTTGTTTTCTTTAGTAACATCAGTTTTAACTTCTTTAAATTTTGAATTCTGTTATTTGGTAGATGCACATTTATGTTTTTATCTGATAAACTGACTCTTTGGTCATGAAATGCTCCTTATAAGCTCTAGTAGTACTACTTTTCTAGAAATCATTGTCACATTATAATTCTACAATAGTATTTAAAATCTCTATATATGTATGTGTGTCTATATATGTATGTACTTCATGTGTGTATAGATTTATATACTTTAAATATGTAGAGTTTATTTGTCTAACTATGGGAGTTTTCTGGGTATTTTTATTCAGTTTGAAATTCTTTGCCTTGCATTTGGAGTGCTGCCTATGTATTTAATTTAATTATTAATACATTGGATTGAGTACTCCTATTGCACTAGTCAGCTTTTGTTTTTCCTCATATCCTTTATTCTTTTCTTCTCTTTCTAATTTCTACTCTTATTTTAGTTTAATCAAACAGTTTTAGTATTCCATTCTAATTTTTAATTAGCTCTTTAGCTGCATATCTTTCTGTTATTATACATTTAGTAGCTGCTAGAGAAATTATAACATGCAAAAGTAGGAATTTTCATAAAAACTTCCACTTGCCTCTGGGCTTTGCATTATTCTTTCATGTATTTTGCATATATATACCTTCTAAATTCTACAACAGCATTACTACTTTGCTTTGGTTTTAAATAATCCAATTCATTTTGATGAAATTGAAAGAGATTAAAAAGAAAAGGAAATCTGTAGCCACAATCCACCTTTTGTGTTGAAAGCATTTCCATCTTGTACTACTATAGTCTCTTCCAACCATTTCACCTGTGTTTTAACTTACATATTTCCCTTACTTCAAGGTTCGTAGTCCTCTTGTGCTTCTTGCTCAAAGCCTGAAAATAGTTGTTTCATTTGTTTTGTGGAGACTTGTAGGTGTTTTTAATAAAGCAGATCTGATTGACAATCAGGGCTGATCATGGCTAGAACTGGAATGTTGTGGTTTGAATGTGAGGTGTCCCCCAAAAGCTCACAAGTGACAATTTGAGAAGGCTGAGGTGAAATGATTGGCTTGAGCAAGCCTTAACCCAATCAGTGAGTTAATTCCTTTTTACAGATTAGCTGGCAACTGTAGGCTGGTAGGGCGTGGCTGGAGGAGGAGGGTCTGTGGGGTCATGCTCTTGGGGTATGTATTCTGTATCTGGCCGGAGCTTCTCTCTCTGCTCTGCTTCCTGATGTGAGGCTTTGAGCTCTCTGCTCCCTGGGGCCACTCTTTCTGCCATGATGTTCAGCCTTACCTCCAACCCCAAGGAATGGAGCAAGTCTTCTCTGGATGGAGATCTCTGACACCATGAACCCCTAAATGAACCTTTTCCTCCTAAAATTGTTCTTGTTGGATCTTTTTTAACACTAGTGAAAATCTGACTAAAAAATGGAATATGTCAGTTTTATTTTATAATCACAAATCGTGGGGCTGGAGCAGTGGCTCAACAGTTTCAGCTCTTGCCTGGCAAGCACGAGGACCCAGGTTCAAACCCCAGCACCATGTACACAACTAAGTGTTGGAGCAATGAAGGCCATGTGAAAAACTCAATAAAGTTGTTTCTCTCTTTCTCTGTCTCTCTCACTGTCCCTCTCTCTTTAAAAAAAAAAAAAATTATTATCACTTTCTTCTAAGGGAAAAGTGGCAGAAAAGAACTGCAGATTGCCCTGAACTTCTAAGTTGAAAGTTTGCATGTGGACTAATTACTGGATCTGTGTGTATTAAAGAAACTAATTTAACATGCTGCCTGTTAGAGATGAGAAATGATTTAGGCATATTTCTTGTTATATAATGAATGTGAAAGAGACTTGAACCCTGTTAATAAACCCATCAAAAGAAACAAAGGAAGAAAGTAAAGAAAGAAAAACAAACAGATTTTTGTTTTGTTTTAAGATTGTACATGCATTTCTTTATAACAAGTCAGTAGGCAAATGTATCATGGAGACAGTTTTCTAACGTTCATGGATAAGGCAAGAGTAATGAAGCTGAGAAAAAATATGGGTCAGATCCTGAACTTGATAAATTTTACCTACTTTAAATCTTTAAATTATAAAACTTCCTTTTTTAAATGAGAAAACTGAGGAGTAGAGATGTAGATAGACTTTCATTGATCACCAATTTATAACCATGTACCTGGAAATAAATATGCAATCGCTTTGAAATTAAAATTCCTCTGCCACTAGTTCACTCTGGATGATTTGTAATGTTCTTATGTGCTATATTTAGAGTAAGCGTCTCCCAAAGACCCACGTGTTAAAGGTTTGGTCTGCCATGGTGCTGGAGGAGTACAACTGATCTTTTAGAAATAGAATCTACTGGGAGGAAGACCAGTTATTCAGGGCATAACCTTGAAGCTGATATTGACATCCTTACCCTTTGTGTCTTCCTCTGTTGCACAGACATGGTGAGGTGAGAAGATCTCTGCCACACTTTACCACTATGATGTACTGCCTCAGCACAGGCCCAAAAGCAACAGGTCAGCTGACCATAGACTAAAATCCCCAAAACTATGAGCCAAAGTGAAACTTTTCTCTTTATACATTTCTTTATCTGAGGCATTAGTTATAGTATTTGAATCCTAACACAGTGTCACTAGCCAAAAGCTTTATCTGAAATAGAACAAGATGACGAAAAAGAAGAAAGAAGAAAGAGAAAAGCAGAATTGGGAAGTTAAGGTAATGTCAAAAGGAAAGAATGAGGATTTAGTCAGTAAATGACAACACAAGTCCCTTCAGTGTCCAGGCAAATTGGAGGTGGCATCATTACAAGCATTTTAACTATTAAAAAAGAAGGAAAATAAATCTGCTGTCCATTGGCAGCTACCTGCTCCATTCTTTTCAAAGATTTCTAAGTTTTCAAAGAGTGAATGATGAGGACAAGAAGATGATGAGAAAATGCCTGAGAATCACAACAAGATAAAGCACTAAAGGGAAGAAATTCTACTTCCTCAATTAGAAATGCTTCACTTTTCACTTTGATATATTTGACTTCCTATTAATTTTTTTTGTTACACTGCTTATAATATTTGAAACCACTGAACAATGACATCAAGAGGCTTTCAAATACTTCAGATCCATTTCTGTGCTTGACCCTAGGGACTCAGTGGGAAAATTCTGGGAGGTAACAGTGGTTTGGAGGAAGGAGGTCAACCTGCATTCAGTACTTCCTATTTTAAGTCATAGAGAAATAAAGCTTGTCAGGTCAGATAACAAGGCTTCAAAGAGTAGTGGTGCCTGCAGAAAGTGACTGACTGCTGTAGGAAGTAAGTTGGTTGGAACCCCAGGAAGTCCTGTCCTAAATTAGCCTTTCCAGCCACCTCCACACTTTAGAAGAAAAGAAAAAAAAATTCCATAATACCATATCATCTTCAAAAGCAGAGCTCTCCCACAGATATATTTTAAAGCAGAAAACTTTAAAAAATATTTACAAAGCAAATCTTGCCATTATTCACTGGAGAATTCTCATGGTACAATCTCGTTGTCTTCTCAAATCCTTTAATGCAATTTCCTTAGAAACTTCAAGGATGTAGAACCCTGTGAGAACAGATCAACTGAAACATGATTTTCCATTCTAGACCTAAATATTATATTTTGATCCCAATTGCTTCAAAGTATTCATTTTAATTATTATTATTTACATATATTAATATATTTGCTTAAAAATTTGCATCAAATTCCCTATAGAAATATTAAATCTAAGGCTCCATAATAACCTCAGGATTTCAGTATCTGTTGTTGTTTTGGTTGCTGTTGGTTGTTTTTGAGAACAAGGGAGACAGTGAGACAGAGAGAGAAAGAGAGAACCAGTTTTTTATTTTTTTTTTAAATTTTTTCATCTGGCCTTTATTTCTCCAACCCTTAATTGTGTACGTGGTGCTGTTTTTTGAACCCAGTTCCATGCGCATGCCAGGCAAGCACTATAACTGTTGAACCACCACTCCAATCCCTGTCATTTACCTTTAAACTTAACAATTGTAGTCTTCTTCAAACTCTGATTAAACTACTACGAATTCTTTACACTGCCTTTTTCTTAAAGACTATGGTTGTCCTGCAGTGGTCAAGGTAAGTAAGGCCCGTGGAGGAACTCTGGGAACAATATGAATGATCTCACTCTGCCCATCTTTCAGAGATATGATAGAAATAACAAGACAAGAAGAGAAGAGAAAGAGCTCCGTAGACTGCTTGGTGATGTATTCACACATGGCAAAATTACAGAGCTTTAAAAGTTTGATAATTTTGAGGACCTCAAGCATTTTTCTCTCTTTCAATAACTTTGCTTCCTTTCTACGTTTTAGTTGTTGTGCATTGCTTTGGAGGGCAAATAATCCTAGGAAATGTGCTATGTTCTAATAACTAGAGGAAACATCCCTTTCATCACCCATCTCTAACATTTTCCCAGGCCCATTGTAAATAATCATACTTACCTTATTTTCGTATAAAATGGGTAGATTTTGGTTTAGGAATGAGTGATAATCAAATAATTCAGCACACATTTAGTATAGAATCAGGATCAAAATAAATTAAGGGTCGGAAGGGTGGCTCAGCAGAAGAACACTTGCTTGGCAAGTGAAGACCCCGTTCGAACCCCAGCATCACAAACACAAATAAGTGGAGGAAAACAAAAACCACATGAAAAAATTTACAAAGTGAATTTTCTCTTTCTTTCTCTCTCTTTCTCTCTCTCTTCTTAAAAATGAATAAATAAATACCTTCATGGAACCTGTCAGCATGTAATCTCTCTTACATTAGAAATGATTAGTAAAATTAAATTTCAAATATGTCTGCTATATAAATTTTGGTGGAGTCAAAGAATAAGCTTTGTAGACAATTTTCATCATAATTCTGTCAATTTTATTTCAAGCATTTTTTTATGATCCCATTTGCAGGAAATGAAAAGAAAGCAGCCTGTTTATTTTGGAGGACTGCATGTATAGTTAGAGATAGGCATGCAAATAAGTATTACAATTGGATATGGAAATTGCTCTATGAAAGTGTGCATATGCTATATAGACTATGAAGTTGTAAAGCAATGAAGTCCACTGAAGGCAGTCAACTGAGAGCTTCACTGGGAATGCTGCTTTCAAATGGGAAATTACCAGGATAGATGAGAGTTGTAAGCCTACAAACAGTCATAGTGATTAAGAAACAAAAACAAAGTAACATGCTCAGGGAATATATTGTAAAGAATGACAATTATGGTAAAACAATATATTCTGTAAAATATGGGAGTACAAATGCTAATGATGCAAATGAGAATTGGATGAGAAGCAGGGCATATGTTATGAAGGACCTTGTAAAATACACAAATATGATAATACAATAAAATAATGCTGTGATTCAAATGAAAAATTAAAAAAATATTAGACTTCTTGTATTGAAAATTTCTGCATTAAAGATGAATACATTCCCATTTAAGAAATAATAATTAATATTAAATTAAAAAAACATGTTCTAAGTAAAATTTGGGTGAGTAGAACTCCCCCCCTCTCCCCCGGAAGAAAAGTTGAAAGGAAATTGATTTAATGCAAATTTTAGTGGTTTTATTTCAAAATTTATGAATGTATGAGAAAACTGACTCTTCTTTCAACCTCTCCCTATGAATCAGGAGCTAGCATTCTCTCCTCCATCCTGCCCACTCAAAGAAGTAAATTAAACACTGCGAATGGCTGTTTAGTTTAACTAGAATCAAATTGTGCTATAAAATGTTAATGAAAATATTTATGAAAATAGTTCTAATGTTCCTTTCCTAAAATAGAAATTTTAAAAACTTTTAATGTAGTTGATGTTTAAAAAAACTAAACAATAGGGGCTGGGTTGGTTGCTCAGTGGTTATGGCACTTGCCTGGCATGTGTAAGGATATGGGTTCAAATCCCAGCACCACGTACACACATAGAAGCAATGAAGGCCACATGAAAAACTAAATAAAATTGATTGTTTCTCCTTCTTACTGTCCCTCTATCTCTCTCTCTCACTCTGTCTTTGAAAAAATTAAAAATTAAATAATAAACATTAGAAAAATATCACTAATCTAAAAATAATAATTTTCATATAATATACTTCCATAATTCATAAAAATTCTTAATTTATTAAAATAAAATATGATGATGATTCACATTGCTTCGCAATATGTTTTTTTTTTACTTTGATTTTTTTTTCTTTTGCAGTCCTGGTTATTGAACCTTGAGCACTTTACAACTGAGCTACAGTCTCAGCACTATTCTATGTTTTAGTTCAAGACCGGACTACATTAAATTTCACAGACTGGTCTTGAACTTGTGATTCTCCTATCTCTGCCTCCTGAGTTGCTGGAATTACAAGCACGCACTACCATGCCCAACTTGATTTTGGCTTAATATCATATACTTAATAATATTCTAGACAATAAGATGTTTCTCAAACACATTATTTTCAGTGACTAATATTCTATTGCATTTATTTGAGAAAAGATTCAATTTGCTCCAAAAATTATTTCAGAAAATATATCATGGGGGAAGCATGAGAAATGACCCTGCAGACACCTAAATGATTTGACGTAGCACAGAAAGTTCTGTGGGCACCCTGATGGTATCAAGATCACAAAGAACCTTAATAAAAACTTTCTCTGATTATTGCAATTCTTCTCTGGAATGTAGGTCATAAGTGAGCAACAACCAAACAGCAGCCTGTACTCATCTTGTTGATCATTCTTCATTTTTTTTTGAATTCCTGAACCAGACTCCTTGGACAGCATTTCAGAGCACTAATTGTGTACAACTAGATGATTCCAAGGTGGCTATTCCCACTCTTAACTAAACTGAAAGCTTCCCTTAGAGAGTTGTGTGAGAGTCTGCATTTTAGGAGGACATCTTTTATGACACAGGTGGGACACAAAGTGGCTTTCCTTGCTCAAGGTGGTGACTCTGTCTGGACTCATCCTGTGGTACTAGTAATGGAATGCATTGTGATATTTGACTATAGGTAGTCAACCAGAGGCCAGGGGTGAGTACTCTCAAGATTCCAAGTTTTCCAGTGTTTTTTTTTGTTTGTTTGTTTTTTTTGTTGAAAATGCTACTGAAAATTTAGTCCTTGTCCCCAGCATTGATCCAATGACAAGGACAAGGACAAGGTTTAGGGAAAAAGGAAAAAGAAGTTTTATTGCTTACTAGTGTAGAAGAATACACAGTGGACATGTGTATGTGTATAGAGGCTGTGATTCTAACTGCCAGCACCAATAGTACACTTTAAAGAGGGGAAACAAAGGCTAATCTCTAGGTATGTCCTGACAGGGGTCATAGTCATTTACAGAATTGAAATCCATTTCTCAAACCCTCTGATGTCAGCCTAGGGCTGGAGTCTTCATCCATATGGTCCAGGAACCAAAGGACAGATAATTCAGTCTAATATAGGAAGAAAGTTAATCTTGCTTCTCCCCCTGGTTAGAGAGAAGGAAAGGAAGAGGAGGAAGGGGGAAAGAATATGAGACTCGAAATAAACTGCCAAGGTAAAGCACCAAAGGCTACATTCAAAGCATGAAGTGGATCCCTGATACAAAAATGGTGTTTATTCAAGCTGTTTTCTGACTCTTCTCAGTGAGCATTAGTAGAACTTTATCTCAGTAAGAGAATGGTAGTGCTTTCTGCATTCAGTTGCAGTTCAGGTCTGGAGTGAGGGCAGGGATGCTTACTAGGAAAAGTCCTAAGGATTTTGTTTTAGTCAATTTAGTATAATCACTTTGTTAAACTGCAGTTGCCCTTTTGCTTTGTAATTCAGTTTCCCCTTCCACTGTGACCCACCCACTTTATTCTGACCCTAAAAAAAGCATACAGAAGCAAATCTCATTCTGAAGATCAGAGACCTTACTCCCCCTAACCTTGAAAGGCACTCTAGACAACTAGAGCCTTAGGTGAGAATCAGCACATCAGACCCTAGTATGCAAAGGTCTCAGAGTTATTTCCACCGAACAACATTTTTAGGGAACATTGTGCTCATCTGGTAAGTGTATATAAAGGTCAGGCGTCTGTTACCTTGAGAATCCCACTTACTAATAAGGTAATTGAGATTCTGAAACACACAAGAGGGCAATACCTTGAGGAGCTATACTCATAAGAAACACAGGAATGCTCTTGACCCAATAAGCCTATCAGACATCTTGGTCACTTTTGAAGGAAGCAAATTATAGGAAACTGGTCTTCCAAACAAACCTGATAGTCTTTCTTTTCTTTTCTTTTTTAAGGAGAGTGGGAGGTGAGAGAGAAAGAGATAATCAATTTTATTTATTTTTTCATCTGGCCTTTGTTTCTCTGACACTTAGTTGTGTATGTGGTTCTGGGGTTTGAACCCAGGTCCTTAGGCATGCCAGGAAAATGCTCCAACCAATGAGCCACCACTCTAGCCCCAACTGCCTGTCTAATGGAGAGCATTACCTAGAACTACAGCTGGTTTTGTGTATAGTAGTGCATACTTCATCTTGCCTGTACTGATAAATACAGTCAAATATGACTAAGGATGATCTTAAACTCCAACATCTAAAATGAAGATCTTTTGAAATTTCAAAATTGTTATATTTCAATTCTCCTTTGGAGAAAACTTCAGTATTAAAACTCATTATTAGAAGGCTGGTGTATAATGCTGCTTAGAACCTTCTAAGAGTACCTTAGAACAGATCACCTTCCAAATGCAAATCAAAAGCCTCTGACCTAAAAGTATTCTAAAGCTGCTCCTTTCTCTGTGCCTTCTGCCCCTCCTGCCATCCTGCAGCTCCCTCTGCCTTCTGCCCTCTCTCCCACTCCCTCCACTGCCACTGTGACCTTCACCACAGTGGACCTCTCTTGAGGTCCCATTAGGTCCCCCATACTGTAGCACACTTTAAAACTAAGCCCACAAATCAATGGGAACCTTCAGTACTGTACACCCTTTGAATTAATGCTGAGCTAAAGTCATCACTGAGACTCCCAAGACTGCCCTGTAGGAATTCCCAAGGAATTTAATTTAGTTATTTAAAATTATAAGCAAAGAAACTCTGATCTTTACCAAATTGTACGCATCCTTGTGAAAAACAAAAAGCTAGACTATAGTAAAATGACAGTCAAGGAATGAAAATAGGCACAAAATTTAGCTCTGGCCTTTCATCAGTCTATTCCTCAAGTCTTTCCTAAAATCACTGATTGGAGAAGGACTCAGTAATGTGCCCCCAAACCCAAAGAACAAGCCCTTGATTATTCTGAAAAGTTTGGGTAACAGAAAAGTTAAAATGATACATTGATATGAACAATATCAGTTGCCTCCTTCTTTAGAGTACTGAAGCAGCACAAATATGGCGGGGTTCTAATCATACCATGAGAGTTTATAGGTTGAAACCTATTATGAAAGTGGGGCTATTATGAGAGTCCAACTCCAAAGGCCCAACTCTGAAGATCCAACCAATCATGTCCAATCACTTAGCCCCCAAAAAGGTAATGGTTAAGGTAATGAAAGGGACTTTAATTGGTGTAGCTACACCAGGAGTGTATTAATCAGCCATGAATGGGTAAGGAAGGAAAGAGAAGAGTTACTGAAAGCCACAGGGAGCCTTATCTGACAGATAAGCACCTGGGAGATGGGGGGCTGATATGTCAAAACTGCACCGCCCCCCCCAGTCATAATCACCTCCACTTAAGAAAAACTGTTTGAACATCAGTTTATACCCTAGCTGGTGGCCTGGACCCCCGCTTATTGTGGAAAACAGCATAGCCCCAATCAGTTTGGCAACCTCAACAAAGAAATCTGGCTGAGGACTATTCAAAAGATAATAAACCAATTAAGGGAACAGGAAGTTGAGGCCAAAATAGGGGCACCAAATTTCTTTAAAAATCTCCTACTCAATGAGTACCATGCCATCCTTTTTGGGAGGGGGATCCATCAAGTCCCTATGCTGCCTGTCAAAAATCAAAAGGGGGACCTGGGCAGGATTCTATGGAAATTTTGCTGGGACTCCCAGTAAAACTGGAGAATGCCAACCCTCTTCTCCCTGTGAAGATCCCCTTGCTCCATTTCAAATTGGATTGTCTGCCATTAGGATCACAGCAGGCAGGGCCCCTTTGTTTTACAACTCTCTCAGCTCCACAGCAGGCCACTCCTGCTGCTCTAACCACTCAGCAGCAAACTGCCAGTGATTTCCTTCTCCACTCCTGCTTCACAAACTCTAAGAATGAAATCTACAGACAATGGAGAATGTGAAAATGTTATTCAAGCAAAATGAAACTTAGCTCTTGCAGAGTGAATGGGGTCCCAATAACTGTGACCACTTAAGAAGTTTATATGGCTGCTGGGTATAAGCATTGTTTAATATTTATGCTAATAAGAAACTGAAAAAATGCTAAGGCTCTTGGTCAGGCCCATGAAATTCTGGTTGGTTGTGCTCTTTTAGTCATTTAGTTTGTAGCCTTCATTGAGGATTACCCACCCCCTACCCCCTACCCCCAAACCACATCAAACTCCCTAAAATCTCCCACTCTGCTGGACAAAGGAGTCAGCAGGTAAAATGTTTAGAATGTTTCTGCAAGGTAATCCATTTCTATCAGGAAGCCTGCACATTTAGAAAAGCCTTTTGGGGGACCTCCATCACCAGAGTTGCCTGCCTTTGTTTTACTACATGTCTATTTTACTATATTTCCTTGAGAATAATCCAGTTCCTATGTCCTATCCTATGTAATAAACTCATGCATTTTACTAAGTGACATGTCTGAAATCTTTCTGGGATGATTGCAAGAACTTGGGTGAAATGGGAACTTTATAACTGACTCTGCTTTAAAGCAGGCCACTGCCCTATAACACAGTGGACCCAATTACTTAGCCCTGTCTTTGATGGGATGGATAAAGATGTCTTTGAGGTTTTGTAGAAAGGGAAATAAGGGTCAAGCATTGTGATGCACACCTGGAATCCCACTGAGGCAGGAGGATCACAAGTTTTGAGGGCAAGCCTCAGCAAGTTAGCAAGACCCTCAGCAACTTAGTGAAACTGGTCTAAAAAAAATAAAACAAAAACAAAAAGAGGCCCAGAGATGTAGCACAATGAGCACAACAGTGCCCCTGAGTTCAATCATCAGCACATGCGCATGCTCTCTCTCTCTCTCTCTCACACACACACACACACACACACACACACACACACAAAAGGAATAGCGGAGGCAGGTCCACATAGATGGAGGGATTGCACAGCTGCCAAAGCAGATGATCTAGGTCTGTCTTGACATCTTGGTTTGGTGGACCTTTATCTCAGAATTTTGGGGGCAAATTAACACCTCTCCTTATTAAGTTATTCCAAGTAATTGAAAAAGAGGGAACTCTCCCACTTTTTATGAAGCAACCATAACTCTGATACCAAAATCCAACAAGGAAACATAAAAAAAAAAAAGAAAACTACAGACCAATATCCCTGATGAAACTAGGTGCAAAAATCCTTAATAAAGTTCTAGCAAACTACATTCAAAAACTTATCAAGAAGATAATTCATCATGATCAAGTGGGCTTCATCCCAGGTATGCAGGGCTGGTTCAATATATGAAAAACAATAAATGTAATTCATCACATAGACAGAATTAAGGACAAAAACCATGTGATCATCTCAATTGATGCAGAAAAGGCCTTTGATAAAATTCAACACCCTTTTATGCTCAAAACTCTAGAAAAGATAGGGACCAAAGGAACCTTTTTAAACTATGTAAAGGCTATATGTGCCAAACCCTTGGCTAGTATAATGTTACATGGAGAGAAGCTGAAAGCATTTCCACTAAACTCGGCAACAAGACAAGGCTGTCTGCTCTTACTTTTATTCAATATCTTTCTGGAGATCCTAGATTGAGCAATAAGGCAAGAGAAGGAAATCAAATGGATAATAATAGGAAGAAAGGAAGTCAAACTCTCCCTTTTTGCTGATGATATGATCCTGTATCTGGAAGATAAAAAAAATTCCAGAAACCTGCTAGAATTTACAAACAAATTTAGCAAAGTGGCACCCTAGAAGATCAATGTCTATAAATCAATAGCTTCCCTATACACTAACAATAATAGAGGAGAAGAATAAATCAGGGAATCAGTCCCATTCACAATATGTTCAAAAAGAATAAAATACTTGGGAAATAACCTAGCAAAGGATGTCAAAGACATCTAAAATGAAAATTATAAGACATTGAAGAATGAAATCGAAGATAATCTGAGAAGATGGAAAGATGTTCCACGCTCTTGGTTAGGCACAATCAATACAATAAAAATGGCCATTCTGCCAAAAGTTCTTTATAGATTCAATGCAATCCCCATCAAGATACCAATGTCATTCTTTACAGGTACACAAAAAGCAATTTTCAAATTCATTTGAGCAATAAGAAACCCAGAATAGCCAGATCATTACCAAGCAATAAAGATGAAAGAGGTGCTTTTGCTATACCAGATTTAAACTATACTATAGAGCTGTAGTAACAAAAACAGCATGGTACCTGTATCAAGATAGGAATGAAGACCAATGAAATAGAATAGAAGACCCTGAAGCAAATCCAAAAATCTTTAAGTACCTGATCTTTGACAAAGGGGGGAAAAATGTAACATAGAGGAGAGACAGCCTATTTAACAAATGGTGCTGGACAAACTGGACAGCGACTTGCAGAAAGCTGAAATTAGACCCTTATCTTTCACCTTGCATGAAAATCAAATCAAAATGGATCAAGGAACTAGGAATTACACCAGCTACCTTGCAAATGCTGGAAGATAAATTAAGACCAACACTTCAGCATCTGGGAGTAGGCAAAGACTTTTTCAACATGTCTCCTAAAGGGAAAGAAGTAAAATAAAAAATCAGTGAGTGGGATGTCATAAAGCTAAAAAGCTTTTGCACAGCCAAGAAAATGATCAAAATTGTCAAGAGACTTCCTACAGAATGTGAGAGAATCATAGCCTGTGATTCTTCTGACAGGGGACTCATATCCAGAAACTTCAAAATCCTTAAAAATTTCAACTTCAAAAAAATTAACAACCCAATCAATAAATGGGCCAAAGAGCTAAATAGAAATTTCTCAACAGAGGACATTAATCAAGCCAATGAATACATGAGAAAGTGCTCTAAATCGTTAGTATTCAGAGAAATGCAAATGAAAACTACTTTGAGATTTCACCTCATGCCAGTCAGAGTGGCAAAAATGAAGAAAATAAACAATAATAGATTCTGGAGGGGATGTGGAGAGATAGGAACACTAGCACACTGTTGGTGGAATTGCAGACTAGTACAGTCCCTCTGGAAAGTAGTGTGGAGAATCCTCAAAAATTAGGGATGAACCCACCATATGACCCAGCTATCCCTCTCCTGGGCATTTTTCCAGGGATTTGGAATCAGCACATTACAGTGACACAGCAAAATCTATTTTCATAGCAGCACAATTTACAATACCTAAATTATGGAACCAACCCAGATGCCCCTCACTTGATGAATGGAAACTGTGATTATATATATATATATATATATATATAATCACGAAGTTCTACTCTGCAATTAATGCAGTTAGAAACAATGATATTGCAGCCTTTGAAGCTAAATGGATGGTGATGGAAGAAATCATGTTGAGTGAAGTGAGTCTAACCCAGAGTCAAGGGTTGTATGTCTTCACTCATCTGTGGAGGCTGGAGCTAGTATGAAAAGTGGTCAACTCTTATGTACTAGACCTAGCAAAGGTGCTGTAACATGTAGCCTTGGTCATTCATAGTGATATACTGGGTAGGAATGGGGAGGGGGGCTAGGTGAAGGGGTAATGCTGGGAGAATAGGGTGGGCTTTAGGGGATAAATAGAATACTAAGAATATATACGTATCATATTGTTTCGTTGTATGCATTTTTGATTGCACAATAAGTTTCTTAATAAAAAATAAAAATTAAAAAATTTTAAAAAAGAATTATGGGGACAAGTCTGATAACAATGAAATGGGACAAAGGAGGCACAGACACTGGAGAAGTGCTCAGGAAAACAGATTTAATAAATGCTGCATCATGGGCCAGGGGCATAACACTGCTCTCCTGGACAGATTCTAATTTATAGCAGTTTATTAGCATTGAACATTGGGAGAAGCCTTAAATAACCTATTTAACTGTACTAGTCACAGTCAACTTAACCACATACATATACTTTTGAGATTTACTCTCCAGAAACCTTTTGAAGCTTAATTGTAATCTCATAGCTTATTTGTTTTGGCACACAAAATATTTTTTTTCAGAAATATTTCTTTCTTCTTTTACTTTCCATACTAAATTATACTTATCATACCTATAACTTTCTTATATTTTTGGCTGCTGACCCCTTTTTTAAAACTTTACATTCTAAAGCAATCCTTATAAAATTTCCAGACTTTTAATTGTTTCTTTAAATAGGATCAAATACGTTGTTGTTTATGGTACTTTAATTGAAGTACAGCTGAAACCTTTTGTTCTCTTTATATATCCAAGTATACATGTTACAATTTTAACTTTCAGTAACTTTGTTTCTATGAAGACCCAGAAACAAAGCAATTTTAAGCTCTTCCTTAATATCAATTATTAAAAGCATATTTAATAAACCCAAATATAAGGTATGAATGAAACCTCATAGAATTTAAGAAACCTAGAGCACTTCAATTTCTATTAACAATTGATATTTCAGCAGTTTAACCGTATAAATTAAGCAGATGTCCCCTTTAGGAAACTTATTTATTAGGATTAATCTTAATTATGTTAAATCCAATTTATTCATCTTTAGCTATTAACTAAGTGATCCATAAAAATCAAGACTTAGTTTCCCTGCTGAAGAGAAAGAAAAAAGAAGTCTTAAATGCAATTATTATTTTTTTAAAAGTAGAGGGACAGTGAGAGAGAGAGAAAGAGAGAATCAATTTTATTTAGTTTTTTTATCTGGCTATCATTGCTGCAAGACTTCATTGTGTACATGGTGCTGGAGTTTGAATTTGAACTCACGTTCTTGCACATGCCAGACAAGTGCTGTAACCATTGAGCCACTGCTCCAGCCCCTAGAAGCTGTTACTTTTTAAGCATTTTATAGAAACCAACAATTTGATTGGCTAGCCATAACAGTGTGGCATTTCATTTTTGAATATAGCTCTTGCTACTGTTTTGCCATTGAACTTTATTTTTAAATTAACATTTTTTAGGATAAACTTTTAGTAATATGGCCATACAAAAATTAGTAATTTTAAAGGCACCTTTACCCTCACAAATTTAGATTAGGTCTTTTTGTTAAACTTTATTTAAGTCACGTGAACTAAAATGCATTTGGATCTATTTATTAAATTTATGAGTACTCATTTATCTATAAGCCAATTGATGTGTACGCAACATAAAACAGACAGAAGACCAATCTTGTAGCTTCTTAATAGGTCTTAGATCTTCACTGGTGGGTTATAACAGCTGTAGATTTTTAAATAGTCTCTATTAGATTTAACCCTTTAGGAATTAAAATAAAATCCATCATAGAATTCTATATTATGACTTAAACCTCATGGAACCTCAAATTAGGACTCATTTGGACTTTGCAGCCCAAAGCTGTGAAGCCACAAATAACTTTACCGTCATTTCTACATCTATTCAAAAATTTAAAATATCATTCCCCCCCTTTGGGGGGTTTTTAACACCGATGCCCTCCCCTTTGGAAGCCCCTGAAACTGATGGTCATTCCGTACTAAAAGTTGGCCATTTAAATTCACAGGAAGCATGTAACTTCTGGTGGGTGAACTTTTATCCCATAGGCACCATTAGCACCTTTCTCCAAGTTTTTAATATGTACTCTGATGGACTAGTGTACATTCTGCGCCCCTTGTTTTCTATTCTGAATTGGTGTTGCTCACTTTTACATACTTTTATATAGATTTGGTCACAACAAAACTTCTATACTACGAATTCCAAAATTCCAGAACCAAAGCAGTAATCATGGTTTCAATCTGCTCACTGACCCCAAATGGAGACTACTCAGGTGACTCCCTGGGCACTTTGTTAGCTCCAATTTGTCTTGCAAATTACTCAGAGACCCACAGAGGTTGATCAATTCTCTCTTCTACCTGCTTAGGCCTCAAAATGAAAGTCAGGTAGGCTACCATTAGTGGACCTGGGCCCTAATCTATTCTTTAGGACAGTGCTCCTATTTCCCTGTTCCTGGCTCCTGCACTTCTCGGGTTCTGTTGTGCTATAGGGCTGCCACTTCAGGGAGTCCAAAGAGTTATTTCCCCTATAGGCAAAATTGTCCATGGTGCACCAAGGGAAAGTTTCATCCTTTAGCGAAGCTAGACACCAGAGACAAGAGAGGCAGAAAAGCTATCTTCACCTCCACAGTCCTATCTGGGGTGCCAAGATGAAATGGGACAAAGGAGACTCAGATACCAGAGAGGTGTTCAGGAAAACAGATTTAATAAATGATGTAGCATGGACCAGGGGCATAACACTGCTCTCCTGAACAATATGGAACAGAAAACAGCAATTTATGTCTTCAGGAGTTTGGAAATGATTACATATGGAGAGTACAAAGACAAGGAGCTCATGCATCAGCAAGTCAGCCTCACCAGGGAAGGGTGAAAAGGTAAGGGTTAAAGGGTCTCCACACAGGTTCTTACTCAGCCAGAGCTCAGGACGGAAAAGGAGGAAGAGATTTCTTAGCTCTTATTAGAGGAATTCTCTACTCTTACTATTTTGTCCCATTTGTGTGGATATATTCTGTCAGGTATTTCTTAGAAACTTATAACATACAGACAGAGAGACAGACATTCATACACACACACACACACATACACACATATATTTTGTTCTCTCAAAAAGTGGAAATGTGGGGCTGGAATGGTGGCTCACCAGTTTCAGCACTTGTCTGGCATACACGAGGTCATAGGTTTGAACCCTAGCACCACGTACACAACAAAGTGCTGGAGCAATGAAGGCCACAGGGAAAACTGAATAAAATTGACTCTCTTTATCTCTCTCTCAAACTGTCCTTCTCTTAAAATTAAAACAAATAAAAAATAAAAAAGGTGGAAATGTTTTTAAACCTATCTCGTGACGAGCAATTAGAACAACCAGATTTAGACCTCTGTGAAAATTTACACTCTAAAATCCTTACTAGAAAGACTCTATTTCTAAAGTGACTTAAACCTCATAATAAATTAAATTAAGAAAATTTAGAAAACTCCTAAGAGGCTTTCCCAAATACTGCCTTGGGTCAATTACTCATAGAAAATGCTCTTTAACCTATTTTGTTGAAAGATTAGGCCCTATTCAGTAATCTAATTAAGAAGCAACCTATAATAAAAGAACTTACCTCTATTGAAAGATTGATCTCTAAAGTATGACTTTCTGACCTTTTAAAACTCCTTGAAAAAGAAATTGATACCCATAAATAACATTACATTTGTGATTATGTCTTCCTCACTTGGACTCTTACAGTACAAAAACTAAATAAAATCTTAAATCTGTGGCTGGAGCGGTGGTTCAGTGGTTAATGGTGTTTGCCTGGCATGCACTAGGATACGGGTTCAAACCTCATCAGTAAATACACAATGAAGTGTGGGAGGAATGAAAGCCACATGAAAAACTAAATAAAGTTGATACTCTTTTTCTCTCACTGTCCTTCTCTCTTTAAAAAAAAAAAAATCTTGAATCTGTATAACAAGCCTTATCATTGATCCCTTATCTTAACCATCTTAACCAGCCTTTACAGACAACCTTCTTTGTCCCAGCAAATAGCATTGTTTAGATCTTAGTTCTGTTTCTTTAAAATGTAAATTTCCTATCTTGTTCCACTAGTCTCATATCTTTGGAAATGCAAATTTAGGGTTCCCACCCTGTCAAAGATCTCCTGGGGGCAATAGAAGAAGCAATCAAAAGGTTGGTGTTGTAAAAAAAACCAAAAAAACAAAACAAAACAAAAAAACCTACTTGAAAGCTTTGAAAGCTTTCAAGTAAAAGAACATAAGAATCTAAATGAAAAAGCATATGATCTTTGTTTCTGTCTGCATTTTTATGTATGAACTTCATAGTTTTTGCTTATGTGATAACTGCCTAACATTCACATACTGTGAAAATGTTTAACAGGGAAATAGCTTAATAATGGCTAGCTACCTTTATTCAGTGCCTCCTAATCTTCCGTGAGCAATTTAGACATGACTCATAAGAATGACTGAACTATATAATGTAAATGGGATGAATATTTATAAATAAATTTTCTTAGTTTCAAAATATTAGTCTTATAATAAATCCAGTAATTTTCATTAAATGTCTAGGTCATTTATAAATAAGTTAAAATACTGAAATATCAATTATTAAACATAATGTTTATTCCTGGAATAAATCTGGACTTCCCACCAGTCAAAGGTAATACTTGGTAGGACGGAATCAGGTTTTTTCAAGGGCTGACCATGAAAAAGTTGGAGAGGCTTTCAACCTCAAGACTCCATCCCTAGAGAGGCTGGGATGCAAAGGACTTTTGTAGCAAGGGAAAAGAGGATCAAGGGATGAAGGCTATGTGCTGAGTGGGGTCCTCATCATGGGTCTCCTTTTTGTTGTTTCTGGAGCATCACAAGGTACATCAACCTCCTGGAGCTAGCACCTGTAGCTCTATTTAGATAGACACACTAATTTTGTTGTCAGTTACATCTCACATTAATTTACATAATTTCTGTTAGTTGACTTACAGAACTAATGGCTACAGGGAAGTACAACAAAGGTCACCAGATATTCTGTAAATCTAAAGAAAAATTTAACAACTAACATCTTAACCATTTAGTTGAGGCAAATCTTTATGTAACACTTACAAAACAAATAGGGGAAGCAAACTTGCAGAAGGGCAAAGGGAGGAAATAGTGACAATTCCAAAGGAGACCCCTGTTTGTTACAAGTTCACAGTTGATAAAATTTTAAATTTTTTATATGGTAAAAAATGCTAAATGTGTTTGTATTTGTTTATACATTCAAAAAATCATGATTTCAGAAAGCATAAATTTCCAGAAATGATATATTGATGTAAGTCTACAGAATGTTGGTTCATAATTGATAAAGATTAATGTTCAGTAACTAAAACTAAATGTAAGAAAAAGGAAGCAATTTTGTGAGGAATGTAGGGCATGATTTCTTAGAAAGTTGTAAGTATGAGGATGTGTTTTTGGTAAAGTAGGATAATAAAAGAAATTCATTTTATTTCAAAATCTTGTGTGGTAAAAATAAGGTACAAAGAAAATAAATTGTTTCCTAAATTTGAATGCATACATGTGTATATGTATATACAGGAATAAACTGAAGGCTTAGGGAACTGTAGAAGTTTTGAGTCAATTACAAAAGGCTTGTAGACCTGGGGGTATAACTTAATGGTAGAGTGCTTGCCTATCATGTGCAAGGCCTTAGGTTCAATGCTGAGTAAAACACACACACACACACACACACACACACACACACATACAGATATTGCATAAAGGTTTAGTGGAAGATAAATCTTACAAAGAAATTTCATGTGTGAAAAACATGGCTAAAATTAAAGGGAATTTGTAGGTTATTATTTTTTAAATAAACTTTCATAGCAAAGTACACCAATGCAAGAGTGAGCTTCAGTCTCCTCTGTTTAAAACAGCAAAACTTTCTTAGAACAATAATTTCTTTTTCACAGGAAATATGAAATATTTTTCTTCACATTTTAGTAACTACCTTATAAAATAATGATTCTATGTTTTATCAATATATTTTTTGAGCTTTCCACTATTTAATTTCTTTCTTTCTTTGTTTTAGAAAGAGGGACAGTGAGAGAATCAATTTTATTTAGTTTTTCACATGGTTTTTGTTGCTCTGACACTTCATTGTGTACATGGTGCTGCATCCTCACACATGCCAGGCAAGTGCCAGAATCACTGAGCCACTGCTCCAGCCCCTTTCCACTAATTTTATAGGTCCTAAATAAACAAGGCAAGCCTACTAAATATCAAAATATCAGTTGTTTTAACACCTATAGCTTTCTGTACTTGCCTTTAAAAACTTTTCTTGTCATTTGATTAAATCAAGATCATTCTAGATAAAGTATCTTAAATCTTTTGATACTTTTAACAAACTTATAAAAATCTAACATTAAAATTAAGTCTTCTCAATTTAAACCTTTAATCTCTGAAAGTTCAAAAGATACAAATTAGAATTACATTTGTGTAAATGCAATATGTGTTCCAAAACTGTATTTGATGTCTAGAAAGCTGATGTATCTTGGTATATGCTATTAGTAATAATTCTAATGTTAAAATTATGGTTGACTACAGAAATAACCAAATTTTTGGTCAATTGTGAATAGTCGTCGGTTCTTTAAGTTGTTTTATTCTCTTGCCTTTCTGAAAAAAGACCTTGGTAAACATAATCATAAAGTGTAGGGCTTTCAGCAGGTTTATGGCAAGTTGAACAGAACTCTGACAAGCATAGGTATGTGATGACTTGGACCACATAAGGATTTGCAGAACTCTAATGGAGAAACTGATGGGTGTATGGAACAGCTGACTACATCAGGCAAAACAAGAATTAATCAACATAAGACTGAATCAATTGACTTTAAAAAAATGTAGATTTCTTAGACATTTTGTTTCAATTTAAACCCATGAAATCAAATTCTTAAAGATTAAATTTGATGGAACTTTCACCTGAGGAAACAGAGGCTGAATTCCTTCATTCTTTAAATTGTAGGACCATAAATAATTATGCAAGCTAAGATTCTGATAACCAAAGTGGAAAATGGTACTGGCCTTACAGGTAATAAACATGAGTGGTAGAAAAGTGAAGCTTACAAAATGATTCTGTAAACTGAGCCTACTATACCCATTCCCACATGCTTTCTTTTCAAAAGCAATTGACCTGAAGCCCTGCCTGGCTTAAGTCTGTAGAATATGTTATATTTCTCAGCAAACAACCTGCTATCTTCAGGGAAAATGCAGACTTAAAAAGGTTCTCTTTGCTAATAAGAACACATTCTCCTGAAAAGTGGGGTGTGGGGGACCTTGGTGACCTTTACACAGACCAGATTCCAGTCCTCAGGGAGATAATTAGAACCAGTCAGCATGGGCCAAAGTGACCCAAAGTTAATCTGGATTTTTAGTATGTCTCCCCTCCTTGGGGCAAGACCATATGTAGTAGGGACTTGGCAGTCTGATACTGTCCTGCAATCTGTCTGAAGTCAACAGGTAGATCTGAAAGGACCCTCTGGAAACTTCCCTGGGACCCCAATAAGGGTGAAGGGTAGGTGGGGCTTGCTGTCCCTCTGTTCTCTGAGAGGACACACTATCTCCCTTGAAAGAGTATATCCTTTATCCCTTTTCCTTTCTTTCTAATAAATTCATGGTAGCTACTATGAGCAGCCTGTCTGAAATCTTTCCCATATAAATACCAGAACAGGTAATTTAGGATTATGTGGCTTCTTGACTCCACTGTGGGCTTTTGCTCTGCATTAGTTTCATGTCTTTAAAAAAATTGTCAAATAATTTCTCTTGCTATTGTTTATAAAATAAAATTAATATTTAGTTCATACACTGTGATTTAAAGCAGTAGAAACATGGAGAATAAAACATTTTCTTTGTGAAAACATATCAAAAATATTGTGAAGTATCATTGGTAGAGCACCTACCAAGAATGCATAGGAACTTGGGTTCAATGCCCAGTGTGTATATATATTACATATATACATATGAATATGTATATGTAATATTTTAAATATTTGCCCTTCTATGACATGGCTAGTTATTATATTCTTTTTTCTATGTTTGTATCAGCTTCCAACATTGTCTTTTGCACATTCAATGTCATGAGATATCTCCAGGTATTATTTTAATGTAACAATTTTACTGGTGTTATTTCCTCTGGGATATCATCACTTCATCATGACCACTTTCTTCACTTATGATGATGATTTAAACTTCATTAAGTTTCTCTGACTGAGCATTTAGTGTCTTTTGAATGGTGACAGCATCAATATTCCCAAGGTTAGGTATCTCTTTTATTCTAAATTTCATTTACAGTATTATTTCGTAACTCATTTCACGTTTCTTCTTTTGATTATTAACATTTGTAAAGTGTCAAATGGGTTTACCGCTGGGAGATAAGGAAGCAGCATAATGGCGTGCTATTCTTCCTGTGTGTGAATTAAACAAGAAATTCGTAGTGACCAATCATTTGATAAACACGAATTGTTATGATTGGTCACCGATCATTGTGAGCAGGTATTATAATTTTTAGACTAAAGACCTAGAAGAGGGGGATGGAGTGGTGGCTTGGCAGTTACGGTGCTTGCCTGGCATGTGCAAGTACATGGGTTCAAACCCCAGCACCCACGTATACAACTAAGTGTCAGAACAATGAAAGCCATGTGAAAAAGTCAATAAAAATTGATTCTCTCTGCCTATTTCTCTCTCTCTCTCTCTCTCTCTCACTGTCCTTCTCTCTTAAAAAAAATTAAAACAAAACAAAACAAAAAAGACCTAGCAGAAAATCTTGCAATTTATGTATTTATTTACATTAATTATACTCTGGTTATGAAAATCTGAGACTTTTTGCTGAAGAATTAGTGTTATTTCACTAAAACATGATAAGTGAAAATTTTGCACATTGAAACCACACAAAACGAAGATTGCCTATACTTTTCTTTACAATATTAGTAGAGCAAAGTGCCTTTAGCTTGAAAATGTAATTTTTTTCAAAGAGAGAAGGACAGTGAGAGAGACAGGTGTAATTTTTATAGATAAAAATTATTTTGAAAATTCTTTAATTTATTTCAATCATTTCCATTTCAATATGGCTATTTTAGATTTAAAGAAACACAATTGTAAGTCAAAACACTAGAGTTTTATTTCTAAGGGATACAACTTAGGTGCCACAGAGCATGATAAATCTTGAATTATACACAAAAATACAGCACTGAATTATATTTCTTCCAGTACTGTCCCATTTACTCCTGTTGTTTTGATATTATTATTTATACCTACCTTCTACTTTTCAAATTGGACAAATTATATACACTCTCTTGTTCTTTCTGTGATAGGAGTTTTGTATCTCTGTGCTAAACTAGAAATATTATTTTGGACATAACAGCACTGATATTTTAGTGCTATAGTTGCTATCTGCATCAATAAGAACATCCAATATGCTAATTAAAAAACCAGACACAACATCAAAAATGAGCTTCAAGTGCATTTTGTTGTGGATTAGTATTCTTTAAATTTTCTGTGTATAGAACATTTTTGTCAGTCACAGTAAGTTCTTATAGAGTGTATGACCTTTTCTCAGTTTTATATGAAAATTTATTTGTACCACTGAAAGTATCTCTTATAGGTCACCTGGTATTAATAAGCATGTATTATAAACTCAGAGATCTACCTATAAAACAGAACCAGCCAGATCATACATAAAATTATGTAGAGTGTTCTATATCTTTCTGTTTTTCCTTTTTTTATGGCACATCTAAATTTAAAAAAACATAATGTAAATAGAACATTTTTACTTAAATACTAAAAAGATAATATATATGAGAATATTTTATCTGAATATTAATTTCATGTCTAATATTTTAATATTTTTTCAGGTAGAATCTATTTGATCTTGCTAATCAAATGCAAAATGTTAAAATGCTGGGTGGAAGTTCAAAATCAATATCATATGGATCAAATGGATTTTCCTGTTTAAACTTTGTCTCCTGATGAAGTATTTTTGCTTTGTAATGTATTTATTGGTAAGATGTTTATAATTTCTATGTCTCACTGAATTAAGTATTCAAAATATCACCTTTACATTAGAAAGGTGTATGGACAATATGTAGAAAGTCCAGGTTACGTATATTTCAAAATAACAACTAAAATAATCAATTATTTACAGTGCATGTTATTACTTTTTATATTATTTATTTATTCTGGTACCAGGGATTGAACCCAGATGCACATCCCCAGCCATTTTTTACTTTGAGACAAGTTCTCCCTAAGTTGCTGAAGCTTGAAGCTGGCTTTGAACTTGTGATCCTCCTGCCTCAGTCTCCCCAAATTGCTGGGATTACAGGCATGTGCTGCCATGCCTGGTACGAGTGTATAAATCATAATGACTCATATTATAGTAGTATGCTATATTTCAAATATATCTTTTAATTTTATCTTTTGCTCAAACTTCTGTGATAGAAGACATGCATGTTTGCAAGATACTGGAAATCTGTTCATTTTCAATTTTTCGGTCAGCTGTCAACAGGTGTGTTTACCTTTAATTATTTGATTTGCCCTCATCTATTACTATATATCATTATTTCCAAAGAGTGGATGTTATAGAAAAGAACACTTTATACTCACTTCATCTGGCTGAACCGTGCAACTGCTCTCTGAGTCTTGGTCTTCCATGTTTAAAATGGAGGCACTGGATTATATTCTTCCTAATGCTCTCATGTTGTAGAGATTTGTCAGAGTCTCAGTGGCATTCCCAAATCCCATAGTTTGTAAAGAGTTATCTATGAGCATTATTAATTATATCTTTAATTTAAAAATTTTATTTATCCATTAGTTTATTTAAAAAGCCAAAATTTCCTCCAAAGATAATCCACTCTCTGAGAAAAGGAGTAGCAGTATCCACAAGTCCTTTGAGGTTTATTATCCTCAAGTGCACTGTGTTGAACAAATAATCTGTGACCATCAGCATCTCCTATAGGGTGCAACAAAGATGGTGCTGAGGAGCCCAGGGGAGGGCGGGCCAACCTTGTGAGCGTGCGAAGGCCTAAGCCAATCAAAGAACACCACCAGATTGACAGGCCTTTTGGTCCCATAAAAAACATAAAAATAAGTTGACTTTTACTATTATAGGCTCCATGCACTTCCTCTTTTTGCTGGGTTTCTATATAAGCTTGAGTGTG
>PVKS010005607.1:0-48251 GCA_004027875.1 Aplodontia rufa | reverse complement strand
CCCGAACAGGGACCCGAAGTGTGAGCGGGCTGAGCGGTCTTCCAGGGTGAGTGAGACCCTAAGATGGGTAACGCAACCTCTTTAAAAGATGAGCCGGCCCTTAAGGCCTTGTGCCTCATGTTGAGTTCTCGGGGGCTCGAAATCAGTGACCATAATGCCAAAAGGACCTGGAAAGACATTGTAGAAGTTGCTCCCTGGGTTCCGTGCTCCAATTTGTTTTCTTGGACTACCTGGGAGAGGGTGGAACGGATCGCTCTGGAGAGGGAAAAGCAATTCGGCATTGCCCCCACCTCGGTTTCTACCCTACATTATCAGCATTAAAGACTTCCTTCCACCCGATACAGTCCCCGCTCCCCAACCCGCAGGGACTCACAGCACAAGGATCAGAGACTGCACATGAAATGTCCCAAAAGGTGGATCCCAACCCTGAAGGGAGGACACAACGGGGTAGTTGGGGTACATTTAAGGAAGAGGGGGACCCATGCCCAGCACAAGCGCAAATGGTAGGGGTCAAAACAAAAGTGAAAGCTACTTCTCCTCATGGCGGAGACCTTGGTACTGAGCCCTCCACCCCCTGTGTGCCCCCAGTTCAGGGATGATTGAGGGGGGCTCTGCAGGGTCCAACTAGTATCAGGAGTCTCCTTATACCCCCTTGAGAAGGGAATTACAAGACCAGGATCCCTATGATCCCTTGGCGCAACCCTCTGAGCCTATATATGCGGAGGCTCACTTCTCTTCCTCCAAGGATTCAGGGTCCCAACCCCAAGCCTTCCTAATTAACTTAGCTCCAGGGGATAATAGGCCCCTCCAATGGTACCTCTGGGAGGGAAGGGATCTAAAGGAACTAAAAAAAGCAGTGGCAGAAGATGGGCCCAACTCACCCTGGGCTCAAACATTACTTCAGGAACTAGCCTATCACCCCTGTGTCCCCAAGGATTGGATGGATGTGACCAAGGCGGTACTCCCATCTGCACTCTTTATTAAGTGGTGTGCCTTCTATAAAGAAGAGTGCCGCACCAGAGCAGAGGCCAATAGAAGGGCTAACCTCATTATCCTTATTTCCTATGGCATGTTGGCAGGCACGGTGGACGCTTACTCCACAGGGATCCAACAAGCGACCATTGCTGACCCCTATTGAGACCAGGTCCGACATGCAGGGTTATCGGCATGGGCTTAGTTAGAGGAGGGCCCACTGAATCCCCCTTTGCGAGAGTCAAGCAAAAACCAGGGGAGCCCCTGCCTGAATTCATTGACAGGGTTTAGCAAAGCATTAAGAGAAAACTACCCTCCTCCCGGAGAATTAAGGGACCAATTTGTTAAGTTGTTGGTATGGGAGGGATTGAACGGGGATCATCGCACTGCCTGTGCCCGCCTGAAGGATGCCTCTATGAGTAGGTGGATTGTAGCCTCCCAAGACATTGGGACTCAATCACATAAGTCACATACCCTTGCCCTGGAGCTTCAAGCACAGGCTCAAACGCAGATGCAGACCATAGTAGAGGCGATAACCAAAGCCCTGGGGGCTCAAAGGATTGGTTCGCCTGATGCCCCTAGCAAGGGAGCTTGCTTTGAATGTGGTCAAAAGGGACATTTTAAGAGAGACTGCCCTCAAATGGGGAGGAAAACCCCTAAGGGTGACAAGCCACCTTCCACCCAGTGCCCTCAATGCAGAAAAGGATATCACTGGAAGAAAGAGTGTAGGTCCAAATTTGTTATTGAGGGCAAGCCTTTAAACTGAGTGAGGGGCATCCTCCAGCCCCGTTAAAGCAAGGAGGACCCTCTATGAGAGGACAAGAGCCTCGCCCCCCAGAGGCCCACTGGACTATAACTATAGTGGAAGGGCATCGCTGCAAGTTAAACGTGGTCATTGGGGGGCGAGATTTCAACTGCCTAGTTGATACAGGTGCTGACAGAACTGTCTTGAAAGCAGATGAGGTACCCTCTGAATGGCAGCTTGTCCCAGGACCCACAGTCCTGGGGGTGGGGGGAAGCTCCCTCTCAAAAGAAACCGCAAAGTACCTAAAGTGAGTCAACCCCAATGGTGACCAGGGGAGGGTACGACCTTTGATTGTAAAAGGACTCACCTAATTTATTGGGGCAAGACATACTGGGACAGATGGATGCCGTCATGACCACTGATTATAGGGCCTTCTACGTGTAGAGGGATGTAGAGGATATAGAGTCCTCCAGCTACTCCTGCTCCTCTGAGAGGGTCATTCCAAGCAAAACCACACAGGTCTACCCCCAAGCCTAAAGGCCACTGCTCCCCAAACTCTACACATCTGATGGAAATCAGAAAAGCCCATCTGGGTGGAGCAGTGGCCACTTCCCAAAATTAAGCTGAGGCTCCTCAGGATTGGTATTGGAACAGCTATGCTTAGGGCACATTGGCCCTTCCCTAAGCCCTTGGAACACCCCTGTTTTTACGATAAAAAAGACCTCAGGAAAAATGGAGACTACTCCAAGACTTGAGGGAGATTAATAAAAATATGCAATTAGTGGGAACTCCCTTACAGGGTATGCCCTGGATCCCTGCAATACCTACCAACTTTACTCTCACAGTGATTGACGTCAAGGACTGTTTCTTCTTTATTCCATTACACCCCAATGATTGTGAAAAATTTGCCTTCTCTGTACCATCCCTTAATTTCTCCCAGCCAGATCGATATGAATGAACTTTATTGCCCCAAGGAATGGCCAACAGCCCAGCATTTTGCCAACGCTATGTTGCAAAATTATTGCAGCCTTTGCTGTCACAAAGGTCTTCCCTCACCTATGTGTATATGGATGATCTCATCCTCGGGCACTCTGACCCTTCCAAATTACCAGGTCTGCTAACACGGACCCTCACCTCCTAAAGAAAGGTGGGCTGAATGTGGCTCCTGATAAGGTCCAGCACATTCCACCATTTAAATCCTTGGTAACCAGTTACAACTGACAAGGGCTATTCCCTTAAAACCTAAATTAATTATCCCTTCTAAATTAAATATACTCAAATTGCAAAGCTTACTAGGGGAACTAAATTGGCTTCGCCCCTAGCTACCAGTGCCCACAGAGGATCTCTTGTCATTGTTTGCCCTTTTAAAAGGAAAATCTCCCCAAGATGAGGTCATCCTCGAACCTCACCACTATCAGAGCCTAGACAAGGTTCAAAAGGTGCTGGATGGAATGTCCCTTCGTAGATTTTCCGTGCACCTTCTCTTGTCCCTCTGGATCATTAGTGGAGAGCACCTCATTACTGCAGTCATCATGCAGGAAGGGGAACCCATAGAATGGGCTCCAGCAACTTTGAGTGGGGTGCCAAGGCTTTATTCCCAGGTGGATCAATTCGCTGACCTTAGCATTAAAGGAAGAAACACATCTTTGAGACATTATGGTCTTGATCCTCACTCCATTATCTTCCCATTCAGAATAAAGGATGTGGAATGGCTCACTAGGTCCAATCCCAGGCTAGCCATCTCCTTGGAGGGATATATGGGATGCATAGATTGCCACTATGGATCATCACACTGGGCACCCCTGTTGCAAAGGCTGCGCCTAAGACTGCCCACCCTGTTCCCGCAGGAATTCATCACTGGGGAAAGGAATTCCCTACAATCCTCAGGGCCAAGCCACAGTTGAAAGAAATCACCAATGCCTAAAAGAGCTAACCTTAGTTCCAGAAACATTGGGTTTGTCTTGGTCCCCCCAAATCATCTATTCTCATAAGATGGAGAGATCTCCTGACTCATCAATGTAGGGGGCCAGACCCTCTCCTCACTATGGGGAGAGGGTTCCCCTGTGTATTCCCACCAGAGGAATCATCTCCCATATGGGTACCTACCAGAAACATGAAATTCACCCCTTTGTCGTCCAAACAGGACCATACCCAAGACCAAGTTGTCCAACAAGGAGAGAAAGAGGCTCTGGTGGTCCTGGATGACTTTCTGCAAATGGAAGAAAATATATCCACCCAACCATCTCCAAGGGCCATCAACCCTTGGGAAGTCTTTTTCTGCTTTAATTCTTACAGATGTTCCAATTCGCCTCCTGCTCGGAAGTGTAACCCTGTTGGTGGCGCTGAGAAGCCAGCAACCTTGGTCAACCCCAACGAGTAAATGATTGATGGAAATTGTTCATTCTCGATGACACTGGAACTACACCGGTACACTGGGCTGTCCTTTCCTCTCCTTACACCCCATGTTTGTTTATCTTCTGGTTGTGCCAGCAAACTGGACTCCTTGCATCTCTCTCTCCACTGTTTCTTAGACAAACTCTCCTTGGTTCGAACAATGGTTTAATTGGTCGACATGGCTCACCACCTTAATATCTACATTGCTAGGACCAATCCTAATAATGCTGTGCCTATTTGGGCAGTTTGTCATCAATAGATTGGTGACCTTCATGCGCTCCAGCGTAGAGGAGGTCCAACTCGTGACCCTCCGCCTTCATTACAATCAATACCACCCTTATGATAACCTCTGACGGTGAAACCTTCTTATGAAGGTGCCTAGCCTGTACCTAACCTAAGGTGTGCCTGGCCTGTACCTAACCCAAGGTGGGCCAAATAAAACAAAAAGGGGGAAATATAGGGTTCAACAAAGATGGTGCTGAGGAGCCCAGGGGAGGGCGGGCCAACCTTGTGAACGCGCAAAGGCCTAAGCCAATCAAAGAACAGGCCAAATCACACCACCAGATTGACAGGCCTTTTGGTCCCATAAAAAATATAAAAACAAGTTGAACTTTACTGTTATAGGCTTCATGCACTTCCTGTTTTTGCTTGGTTTCTATCTAAGCTTGAGTGTGACTGCTAATAAACGAGTTCCTGCTTGACCTGACTCCCTGCGGTGTCTGATTGTCTTTGGGGAAGGCTGGGGAACGGCACAGATGCGCTCACCTTTCCCGCCGTGGATGGGGTCCCTCGTTCCCTGCTAGCAAGGGGCTGAGTCCTATATCAACCCAACAATCTCCCTTAATCCATTCAGTGTTTCCAAGGATGGAAATATAATTTGCATCGTATTTGATAGAAATATGATAGATCAAAGAAAGGAAAGAAAAAATAAAAGAAGATGAAACTTAGACTGAATAATATATCTTAATATATCTGATGTGGCAGCTAGTAAGTCAGATGGTGAGTTTGCAAGATCTTAGGCACAATAACAACATGTAAGAGAGGCAAGGAATATTTTAATGCTTATTACAATGTTAACAGTCTCCCAATTAGACTCTGATATAGCATCTGTACAAAAATATTACATAGGATGCTTTATGGCTACTGAGTCTGGGCTCTCATAGTCTTCTGGATATTTAATTCAATGAATATCTTTATTGTACCAACATTTAAGCCAAAATTATTTTAAGAATGTATAACCTCTTAAATAAATATATGCCCATCATTAAATAAAAATGATGAAAAGAAAGTACTTACTTTAACAGTGTACTGTGTTTTAACTTCCTATGATGTATTCAATGGGGGATCACTTTTAGAGAGTCAGTATTAATAAAGCTGAATAAATACTGAAGTTGCTCTAACAGTACTAAGAACTACTCAAATTCATGTCTTTACTTCTTACATAGCTAACTTTTCTGCTAGCCTCCCATTATTGTCCTCTCTAAAATAGTGATGATGATCATAATAATAATAATAGAAGCTGTTGTAGTTTTGGGATATTTACTTTTTTAAACATTAAATCCATAATAATCCCTGCACCCATAAGACTTAATTCTATTAGGGAAGACAGACTACACTTCACAAATACTATTTTAGATATTTAGCTTTGGATGTATTGCGTTATAAATTTGTATCTTTCTCTTAACGTCAAACTGCTGCCTTTCATTCTACAAACCTGCCACTTAGGCAAAGTAGCAGACTCTTGAAAGAGCATTGCTGTATTCATTGCTATGTTATGTGCTCTGTCCTGTCAGTAACAACATGCTCCCTGTTCCTTTTACGCATCTTACCTGTCTTCTAAATTTATGTAAGTTACCTCTTTGGTGAAGCCACTTTTGAAATTTTGATATTCTTTCTTTGTATGGCATTGTATTTTTCAACTGTTTTATGTTCTTGAAAACAGTCTATGTATTATATTTCTTAAAACTCATGGTATCTGCTAGAGTCTTGCATATGTAATAAGTAGTCATAAGTATAAAATCATGAACAGCTCCTCACACAATGGAAATTCTAATGTAGTCCATGAATTCTAGAAGCAATGGCAGAAATTAGTTCTGAATACTAATTATATTACTTTTAGAAAATTTCATGTTTATTCATAAAGAAATGAATGGATTAAACAGCACACTTCAATTATTTAAGATTCTTCAATTATATAATACTCATGTCCCACATCCACAATTGTTTACACTCAAGTCTGCCCTTTTCAGTCATCTGTCCTTACTAGGTCAAATATTTTCATTTGCAAACCTCAGAGTATATGAAGTAGGTCTAATGTTCCAGAAAGAAATTCCAATGAAAACATTCACAATTCTTCAGACTTATTTAGCTGATGTTGATTACTTGCTTGAAATATGCTTTCTGACCTTCTTGATTAGAGTCAAGGATTGTTTTCAGAGGACATAATTGAGTCTGATCTGTGCAATAGCTTAGAATTGGATAGTTGAACAACATTTTTAATCAAAATGCAGTAAAAAATAAAATTGTTCGATATATCAGTATCACGAGAAGAGCTTTCACAGATTGTTTTTATTGTTTAGTAATTTTCTAGATATTCAGAGGCCTCCAGGCCTGGAAATTCCTTTCTCCATGTAGAAATATACTATTTTTCTTTAAGAAAACTTTGGATGCCAATTTAGTGTTAATGATTCTGGAAATGGAAACTTCCTAGAAGCAAGGGGTAGAATAGTCAAAATGAAGAAAATCAGTTAAAATCTCGGACTGGCTTGCTTAAATTCTGTATTGAAATGCACCAGTTGCTGGGCAGTGCAGAGCAACAAACTCTGAAAAGATAACTGAGAAAAAAAGGCAGGTATATGTGTCTACAAAGTCTGTCCGCAAATGAAAAGCAGCATTGAGGGGTGAAATATGGGAATTTATTGTGCATGTGTTATGTACAGACACTTTGCCTTGTTCATTCAATGAACAACAACTATTATGATGCTGGATTTGAAATGAAAGCAGCAATCCAAGAGAAGATGAACCAAGTCATCCCACTAGCTTCAAATAATCGATGATATTGAAACAAGATTGATATAATTTCAAAGCATCACCTTTCATCCCAATGAAACCACTTATATGCCTATCTTAGAAATGATATTGGATAGGAGAGGAAGTGATCTAGTAATTAAACTTGCTATTGGAACTAAAACCTTCACTGAAATACAGGTCCATGGAAATCTAGTTCTTTTGAATTTTGGTGGATTTTATTTTGTTCATTTACTACATTTCGTCTAGTTGTTCTCATTCAACAAATGAACCCTGCCACTCCTCTGTACAGCCACAATAAAATTCTATTACAAATACTATAGAGAATGTTTTCCCAGGGTTGACAGTGCTGTAGCCATGCTCACTTCTATATATATGACACCCGTTTTATGAAAGAACACTAATTGCACCACCCTCTTACTTGATGTCCAAAGGAAATTACTATAGACATTTTTTTCACAGAAAGACTGTTACATCTTCTACGAAATTTAAGTAAACTTATTGTTACTTGAGAATCGGCTTCAATTATTTGAGAAAGATCTCACGTTGCCTGCTCCAAAGCAGACATTTAATGGCTCTAATGAATAAATCTGTCTCTAATAGTAATATTATCTGCAACTTTGTGTCAGAGATAATTAAAGGATTTTTAGGAAAATACTGTTAAGATTAAAAAAAGCAATGATTTTTTTTTATTAAGTCAATTCTGAGGTAAAATATTTCTGCATTATCAAGTGAATCAGCCATGGCACCTAATAAATATGGAGAACATCAGCTTTAAAGTGTATGTTTAAAAGTGTGTGTGTGTGTGTGTGTGTGTGTCGGTAAATCTTGAAATACAGAGTAGGAAATGAGTTCTGACATTCGAGTTGATTCAAATTGTCTTCTGGTTACTTAAATGATTTTTTTAACCTGCTCAGTATCTCTATGCTAACTAAAAAGAAAAATGAGGGAAGCATCCAAAAATTTTAAACAGAAATATGTACTTATTACAGTGAGATGCTGGTATAAAGTAATGTACTTAATGAAATGAAACTCTGCATGCTCAAAAATGTGAATAATTTATTTGGAATTTTAAAAATGAAAAACAGCAAATGAGTCTGAAATGAAACACAAAAATCATAATCTACATTGTTTGAGCAGTTCTTCATAATTACATCCAGAATATCTAAAAAAGGGAACTAATTTTACCTAATTAAAAATCTAAAGAAATTCTAAAAGTTGCTACAGTTGTTTTTTTTAAGAATTATGACAAATCATGTAATGACTAATTTCATGATTTGTTCACATTAAGAAAAGCTAGCCAGAACAGAATTGAAACAAGGAATTTCATCACTGCTTCCTTTAAGAAAATAGAGAATCTAAAGCATAATAGAAATGGGAGACGTAAGGAAATGACTTGAAATTCCATTCTGCTAAGAGAATTTGAGGTACAATAACCAATCTGGAGTGAATCTGGGTTTAAAACTCTTCCTTTTCTAAGAGAAAGTGTTTGACACACAATGTCACAATGACTCCTTTCTCCAGGTCAGGGTCTGGCATGGAAAGATATCTGCCAAGTATGAGCACTTACCTAAGGAAATAGGATCAAGCTATATCTTCATGACTTTAGGAATAAAGGACAACAAGAAGAAGCCCATGTTAACCCATATCATCTTTCAAGAACAAAAATACATGAACCATAGCTTCTCCAAATACATTGGAGTATATGAGCTGTCAGTGATTTAATGTGGAGCATGAAAATAAAGATGAAGATCTGTTCCACAATTTCTAGGAATGATGAAAACAATAAAGCCAGCCATTGCTATAATTTAATTTGCCTTTGCATGTTAATAAGTGTGAAATATTTTCTTCATTTCTAGTAAATATTTCCTCACTATTTTAAAAATAGGGGCAATGAGGCCAAGAGAGACCATGACTTGCTTAGAGCCACCTACCATGTTATAGCCATGGTTAGAACTTATACCCGGATCTGACTCCAGTTACCACCACCATACCTCTCCAGGATCGTTCTGTGGCAGTGGTCAAGGGACAATTATGTGCCAGTAGTTGAGAAACAATTATGTGAACATTTTAAGAGTTTTAAGACCTCCAATGTTTTCAAGCTTTCTAAATCTCTTTTTCCAAATTAATAAGATGGAACAGAATTATAGCAGCTTTAGATTGTTTTTGGAACACGTTACTGCAATACAAATTTGTTGTCTTGTAGTCCTATAGGTCAGAAGTTTGAAGTGGGTCACAGCAGTCTAACATCAAGTTATTGACCAGTTTATACACATTATTCTAAGCACTCAACATGAACCAATTTAATTCCCTGCCACAAAAACAAGAGGTTCATATTACCACAAAGTTCATTTTTAAAAATGAGGTGAAATAACATAAGCTAGGATTATAATTAGCAATAAATAATCCGAAAGAATGGTTAGTATATGTTCTGATTTTCTGAATTTAAGGAAGAGATTACAAAAAGCAATAAATTTGACTTTATAGGTGAAAGAGAGAATTCCAGGAGCAAAAATGTTATTTTGCCACCCTAGAAAAAAAGAAAAGTGGTTGAATCTCCATGACTAGAGAAAGGAAGAAACAAGCCGAGGTGCGAGGAAACTGACGTAGATGCTGATCTTGCTACCTATAGCTCGACTTCTTGGATACGGAACACCTGCCATCTTCATTTTCATTCTGTCACGCGTTCCATTACCATCACCACCTATTAATCAATTCTCCACTGTGGCAATGAAATTTCCACCTGACTACCTGAAAACTACCACTCTCTGTGTCCCTCAAATGATCCCAGTATCTGAGCTCTATCAATGGTCACTCTATGCCTTGGATAATAATGTTTATTTGACTGATTGCATTTCCTTCCACTGCACATACCAGAGTCCTGCAATGGCATCTACCCCTAAGCAGGTGATTGCCACCAGCCCTTCTTCCACCTCATACCACCGATGAGATGTAAGCACTGATTGTGTCACAGGTTGAGATGGATTTTGAATCTGCACTCCTACCTCTTTCACAGTCGTGTCTCTAGAAACACTGAATTTTTTCTTAATTAAAAAAGAGAAGCAGGGATTGGAGCAGTAGCTTAGCAGTTACAGCGCTTGTCTGACATGTGTGAGGACCTGGGTTCAAAACCCAAGACTACATACAAAACTAAGTGTCAGAGCAATGAAAACCAGATGAAAAACTACAGTTAATTATTTCTTTCTCTCTAAGAAAAAAAGATAAAGAGAGAAGCAGCTTTTGTTAAATGTAAATTAAATAAATCCACATTTATTTAATTTACTGTCTTTCCCAAAGATAGCTACAAAAAATGTTAGAAGGAGAAACTTGTTGGAATCATTCTTTACCTACCCATAATGTATTTTAGATAATTTTGTGTAATCAAATGCAAATGCATTGAACAGTTCTCAATTAAAATCGCCATTTCTTATAATGACCACAACACAAATACACATATGCAAAGTTCTATGTCAAATACTTCATAAAATTCAAGGCATATGCTTAATGTGGTGACACAGCTCTGGTCCACCTGACAAAAGTACTGAATACAAAATAAGTGATGTTAAAATATTTGATGTAATTTCTCTAAGTGAATTTATAGCAACATCGCATGAATCCAATGGTCTTTTCTAAATGTCGGAAGTTTCAAACAGCAAGCCTAGGTGGATTTCATGCTTATAATTTGGTTTTTATTTTGTCATTTTTTTTCTTTAAAAGATGATGGGTATTGACCCATCAGTCTCACAACAACTGTCTCGTTTTTCATGGTTTCTCAAAGATCAATAACTAAAGGCTGTATGATGACAAGGAGACACTTTTTCAGTCCTGAGGCATGCAATTCATTTGCATCCAGACACGTGAATAAATTAGAAATGACCGTACCTTCCCCTACTATTTATCACCTAATTAAGTGATAACCATTCTATTTGGAAGATAGATCCTGTTACTTAGAAGGATAAAAGAAGAATAAGAGCAGAAGAGTCTTCATACATTCTATGACACAAGTTCTGCACTCCAAAGGCAGATGTCCATGCTTAAATCCTTTTCCTGTTACTGCTACGGCTTGAATGTCCCCTCTAAACCTCATACTGAAATGTAATCATCATTGTGAAAGTGTTAAGTGGTGGGACATTTTAGAGGTGACCAGGTCCTGAAATGGCCTCTGCCCTCATGAGTGGATTAATGTCTTCTTGCAGGAGTGAGCTAACTATCTTAAGACTGGGCTTGTTATGAGAGCCATTCCCTCTTGCTCTATCTCATCTCATGTGCGCTCCCTTCCCTGTCTCCACGTTATGATGTAGCAAGAAGCTACCTCTGCCAGTGCCATGGTTTCAGACTTCTCACATCCAGAACTGTGCACCAAATAAACTTCTATTATTTATAATGTATCCAGTTTGTGCTATTCTTTTATAGCAACAAAAATTGAACTAAGGCAGATACCAATGGCTGTATGACTTTAGACAAGTAACTTAAACTCCCTATATCTTGGTTCTTGCCTCTACAAAAGTTAGAATAGTAATATAACACATTTCAGCTGTTGTTAGACTTTGAAGAATGTAACAGAATGCCTCATGTAAAGCATTGTTTCTTATTAACATGATAGACTTTATCTCAAGTCATTTTTTCTGTTTCAGTTTTTCTCAGACATAGTTTTACATATTTAGAAATTATGTGTATATATGTACATATATACACACACACACATATATATGTCCTTGTGTTGTATGTTGATTTCCCACATAAATAATAGGTATTATTATAAAACATTTGCAATAATTCTAATCTACAAAGCACTTTCCAACAGTTTGTGGCATATCTTCTGGACATACACTTTAACACTGACCTGATTAGAGAGGTAACAAAAGTTTCTGTTTTTATTCATCATCATGTTAATTGTACAATCAGAATTGCATTTTATAATATTGCTTCTCTTGTCCAATTTAATAATTCTATGGACCCAATGACTTCTGAATAACGATCTAAATAAGATCTATGGAGTAACATCAGTAAGCATATTAAGCATATTTTTTCAGTATTGATTGAACACAGAGTTGCTTAACATCTCCAGCCCTTTTTAGATTTTATTTTGAGAGAGGGTCTCATAGTTGCTTAGGGCCTCACTAAGTTGCTGAGGCTGGCTTTTGAGCGTTTAATCTTCCTGCCTCAGCCTCCTCAGTCCCTGGGGTTAGAGGCCCGTGCCGCTGCATCTGGCCTAACATTGCTTGTAATTAAGAGTAAAGCTCTAGTTACAATCCAATCATTTCATCATTTAAAAGTATCATGTTGCGTATACTTTTCCAAGACAAGAGTTTGTACCTACCATGCTTATTTTTAAAGGATAATCTTGATATTTTCTCCCCTTAAATAAAACTGTTCAAAATATAGGTAAATATCACATAAACAGAAAAAAATAAGTAGTGATACAAAATAACATGAAAAGATGATTTCATTTTTATAAATTCCATGAGCATAAAAAGTGCCATGGATAGGATTAATGGAGGAACAGTTGCAGAGAAAATTTCAGTCTAAAATACCCATAAAAGAAAATGGCTGCAAAAGTAATAAGATTCCAGAAATGATCCAACTCAGATCCAACAAACATAAGAAACAGAAGGGGGATGTGTAGTTGTTCATGTAAGAACCGTTACATATAATCTATATCTATACACACACACATCACAAAGTATAATGGCTAGAAAAATCTACAATGTGCAGTTTGAGAAAGTCAATAATTATAAAATATAAAAAGCTGAGCTAAGGGTTGGAGCAGTGGCTGAGTGGTTACAGTGCTTGCCTGGCATGTGCAAGTACCGCAAGTAACTGAGACAGATTAGGAGAGATATGACTAGTTTTTAGGCCCATGTGCCCCATTCAACCACACCTAGAGACGTGATTAACAGGTAAGCTAAGGGCCTTCAAATGCAAAAGACCAGGAGGCAGACCCCTCTGAGCAACTCCTTTGTCCCAGAGACTGGAAAACTAAAAAGTAGGGGTGGACACAGATGGGAACTAGGAAAGATTTGCTGCCTGTTTGGCATAGATTGTAACCAATGGTTTTGGAGCTTAGTTTCAATGCCTGTTTTACATACAGTTTAACCAATGATGTTGGTGCTTTTCTCAATGCCTGCTTTACATGAATCTTAATTAAGGCTCATACCCAAATCAACATAATCCCTGGCCTGTTTCAGGTACCCCTCTGCCTTGCTTCCACCACAAGAGCTGCAAGGCCACATTAGCTGGGAAAAAAGAAGCTCTTAGCTGGTGAACTGCTAGCACTATTTTGGTTGCAGAAACCAGCAGCCAGCCCAAATGTCCAGTTTTAACTAGGAATGACTGCAAACACTAGAAATGGGCATTTCAGCTGCTGGAATCTGCAGTTCACCCAAACGGCTTTCACCAGCGAGAGCAGAGAATCCAGCCTCATCTCAAAACCCCCACATAAGCACCATGTACACAATGAAGTGTCAGAACAACAAAGGTACATGAAAAACTAAATAAAAACAATTAAAGTTGATTCTCTCTTTCTGTTTCTCTCACTGTCCCTTTCTTAAAAAAAAAATAAAAATAAGCTGGGCTAGGAGAGCCTCTCCAATTACAAGAATGACACCAAATAGCTGCTAAGAAAGGCATTCTTCCCAAGCTACTAATGCTGCAAAAAACATCCTTGAAAAGTGAAAGAGCCTCTGGAGTTGGTATACTAGGATTGGAGACAAAAGCCGAAATTTTATTTCAGGAATTCATGAGGATACCTAAGAAGGAAAAAAAAAAAATAAAAGGACAATTTTAATTATTTTCACTTCAAATTCTTAAGTTTTTTCTCTGAAATGGAGAAATTTCACAGCTTTCTGGAGACTTCACTAAGATTAGGGACGCAAGGTAGTGTCCTCAAGTACAATCCCTGTGTAGAACTCAAAAGAGTTATCTACAATGAATTCTATCTTGTTCTCAATTAAAATTCACTTTAATCAAGCCTTTATACATATTATTCTGCCCTAGTCAATGTCGCCAATAACTTCTGTATTACCAAATCTAAAATTCAATGATTTATCCTCTTTGCAGCATTTGAATAAATTAATCATAATCACAGCCTACTGTTAGGAACATTGCTTTTGCTTGACTTCTGTGGCATTAATCTCTCCTGCTTTTCTTACTACCACATTGCTCCTCATCTACATCTGCAGTCATTTGTTAGGTGAGTCAATCTGTCTCAGGATTAAATGCCAAGCAAGTTCTAATAGCTTCTAGATGTATGTTCCACTGAGCTCTCCACCTCAATTCCAGAATCCACAGACGTGCACTAGTCCACAGCACAACTCTACATGGAGGTCTGTTGTCAAGACATGCAAAGCCAAAATACTGCTTGTTTCTCAGGAATGTGGTTTCAACTGGGTGTGTTATTCATTTTAGTAAACAGTCCTTCATTTCGCGTGAATTGCATAAGCAAAAAAACCTAGAATCATCGTTTACTCCTTTCTCCTTCATGCTGCTCAATGAAAATGTTCTGTTCTCTCTTTCATATTTGAAAATGTGACTCTGCTCACTAACACCATTATTATTCCATTTCAATCTTCCATGATCTCATGCTTGAATTTGTTAATTTATCCAAACTCTTGCTTCTCTAATTGTTTCAAATTTGATAGTAATCAAACTGATCTTTAGAAAACACAAGTCAGATCTCCTCATTCCCTGCCACACTTTGAATGAAATTCAAAGTATAGACACAGTCAAAAGGTTAGCAAGTGGTACAGCTCCCATACCTCCCTGGGCTCATTTCTCACCATTTTCCTCCTTATTCTTTGTGTTTCAACATCAGTAGTCCTGGTTATGTTCAGTTCTGCCTGGCCTGTTACCAAGGACTGGACTTATGTTGAGAGATTAAGTAGTTTGCTCCTTCCATCCATTTAGGTCCGAAATAAAACACCACCTCCTTGAAAAGACCTCAGTGTACACTCTATCTGCAAGCACACTCTGTCTTTCTCTGTTGCCTATTGCTTCATTCATGACTGTTGTGATGACCATTATCAGAAATTATATTGGTTACTTATATTTTAATTTTTTAAATTTACTTTAGTTATATTTTTGGTACTTCTAGAATATGAGTTTGAGAAAGGAAATAATTTTGCCAGATTTTTTCTTCAGTTTTCTAGCAGTGGCTCCTAGAAGAGTACCTGTCAAATAATATGAAGACTGAGATGTAGCCCATTGGTAGAACACGAGGCATGAGGTTTGATATCCGTGAACTGCAGGAAGTGAAAATGTCTAATAAATATGTCCTAAATGAAAAGACAGAGTCGTGAATTTCTCGCAAAATATCCAATAAGTTATTTTCCTAATGTTTTTATCTTCTTTAAGAATGTATTATAGAATTCTCTATAATTCCTTTTTTAAAGATTTAAGAATAATTTAAAATTGATAAAAAGTTCTATAATTATTTTATTGCAATTTACATTAAAACTGCACAATGACTTTTATTTTCCATAAACAATTTTTTGGAACTATTTAAATTATTTATTTTATACTAAGGAAATATATTATATATATATATTATATATTAAAAGCACATATCCTTATTTACATACACTTAATTTTCTGTATTCTTTGTTTAATTACATTTATCTTTAAATAAGAATATGATTGAATTTCAAATTTTACTTTTTTATGTTTTTATTTTTGTTTTAAAAATGTCAAGAAATTATTACCGTATAATATTCTATATTCATTTAAAATGTACAATTTGATAAGTTTAAATGTCAATGTGGAAATCATAACCATGATTAAGATAATGAACATATCAATAACTTCCAAAGTTTTTCATTTCTGTTTTTAATTTCAATCTGTACACTGCCACAGACTTTCTTCTGCTCCTGGGCAATCATTGATCTGTTCACTGCCACTCTACATCAATTTGCTTTTGTTAGAATTTTATGTAAGTGGTGTTATACAGTAAATTAATTTTTGTTGGGCTTCTTTCACTTAATACTTATTTTGAAAAGTATTCTTGTGACTGAGAGTATTGAGCTCATTCTTTTTATAACTGAGTAGTGATACATTGTGAGGAAATGTCACATTTACTCATTCATTTTCTTGTTGGTGAAATCAGGATTGAAAATAATATAATACATCTATTTAGCAAAAAAATACAACACAAGTAATTTTGTTTTGTTTTATTTTTAATGGTTCATTTTTATTTACTCTCATTTGTGGTTAGAAATAATCTTAAGGAATCCTTGAACCTGTAAAATTTCCATGTATTTTTAACCATTAAAAAATTCATAAAGAGGGATGGAATGGTAGCTCAGCAGTTGGAGCACTTTTCTGACATGCATGAGAACCTGAGTTCAAACCACAGCACCACATAAACAAATAAAAGTCAGAGAAATGAAGGTCAGATTAAAAAATGAATAAAATTGATTCTTTCTTACTCTCTCACTTTCTCTTAAAAAAATTCATAAAGGTATTTGCTACCACGCTGAAAACCTGAACTTACTGTAGCCCTTTATTTGAAAACATTTCTTGACTGAAAACTGTCAAAGAATTTGATACACCAAGATGAAAATGAACAAAACACTTCCAATTCTCTATCCAATTATTTTCTTGAAAGCTCTTCATATAATATTATGAGTTGTACTGCTTAAACATTGTTGTGACTATATGACTATAGATTGCAGATTTTAGTTCTTTTGGTTAAATACCAAGGAGTAATAGAACTGAGTCATATGGAGGTTCCATTCCTAGTTTTTGAGGATTCTCCACACTGCATTCCAGAGTGGGATTAATTTGCAATCCAACCAAAATTTTGTGTGAATGTGTCTGTTCCCTTACATCCTCACCAGTTTTTATTATTTGTATTCTTGATACTTGCTGCTCTGATTGAAGTGAGATTAAATTTCAGTGTTGATGGATTTGCATTTCCCTCTTTGCTAGGGATATTCAACATTTTTCGTAGTTGATTGCCATTTGCATTTCTTCTTTTGATAAGAGTCTATTTAGTTCTTTTGCTCGTTTACTAATTTGGTTGTTTCTTTTTTGGTGTTAATATTTTTGAGTTCTTTATATATTCTGGATATTAATCCCCTGTCTTAAGAGCAGTTGGAAAAGATCTCTCATTCTGTAAGCTTTCTTTTCATGTTCTTGGTTTCTTTGCTGTGCAAAAGTTTCTTAATTTGACGCCATCCCACTTGTTGACTGTGGGTTATTTCTTGCACTCTAGGACTCTTGTTAAACTGAGCCAATATGTTGAAGTGCTGAGCCTGTTGTTTTCTAGAAATTGTAAAACACATTGTCTAATTCCTAGGTTTCTGATTCATGTTGAGTTTTCTTCAGAGTGAAATAAAGGGTTCTAATTTCATTCTTCCATATAAGTATACTGAATTTTCTTAGCACTATTTATTTAAAAGGCTATATTTTATCCAAATTATGTTTCTGTCACCTTTGCCAAGAATCAGATGGCTATATCCATGTGGATTTATCTCTGTGTCTTCTATTCCATTGTTCTTCATGTTTATTTTGGTGTCAATACCATGCTGTTTTTGTTACTATAGCTCTGCAGTATAATTTGAGATCAGGTATTCTGATGCCTCCAGCATTACTCTTTTTGCTGAGGATAGAATTAGATTTTCTGGGTCTCTTATTCTTCTAAATGAATGTTAGGAGTGTTTTTTTTTCTAGTTCTGTGAAAAATGTTATTGATATTTTGATGAGAATTGCATGGGATTCGTACCTTTTGCAATATAGCCATTTTGACAATATTGTCTTGGTGAAGGCACCAAAATGTAAACTGAAAGAATGCAAACTTTTTCAGGCAAATAATATTAGAAAAGTTTCCAAACTTTAGGAATGAGATGAAAATCCAAATATATGAGGCACTTAGAACCTCAAATAGGCATGATCAAAAAAGATTCTCTCCAAGACACATTTTAATTAAAAAGCATAATATACATAAGTATAGAATTGTAAAAGCTACAAGAGAAATATGGTGGGTCATATTTAGAAGTAAATCAATAAGGATTTCAGCTGTTTCTCAGTCTGACCCCAAAGGCCAGGAGGACTCAAAATAATATATGCTTATCCCTGAAAGAAAATGGGTACCAATAAATACATCTACATACAGCACAACTATTCTTCAGAACTGAAATAAACCCTTCCATTATAGGCAAAAGGTAAACAAATTCATAACAACTAAGCCTGCATTACAAAATATGCTCAATGAAATATTTCATGCAGAAGTGAAAAATAAAAATAAGAACCAGTATGGGGATCAATCTCACTTGAACAATAGTTAATTAAAGGAGAATCAAGTCTGAATTAAGTATGAGAAAAATATGAAAGTGGCAGGAAATAAAAATCATCTCTCTGTAATAACACTGAGTATAAAAGTTCTAAACTCTCCAATCAAAAGGCACAGATTAGCAGAATGGATTGAAAAATAAGACCCCACCATATGTTGTTTACAAGAGACAGGCAAAGACATCCACAGACTAAATGGGAAGGGATAAAAAAAAATAAATTATACAAATGGAAACCAAATGTAGGCAGGGTACCTAAACTCATATCAGCCAAAGTAGAATTCAAGTCACAATTAATTAGAAGAAGCTGGGTGCTGTGGTGCACACCTGTAATCCCAAGATCTTGGGAAACTAAGGCAGGAGGATTGCAAGTTCAAAGCCAGCCTCTGTGATTTAGTGAGGTTATAAGCAACTCAGTGAGACACTGTCTCAAAACAAAAAATAAAAATAAAAAAAAGGGCTGGAGATGTAGCTCAATGGTAAGTGATCCTGGGTTGAACACACAGCACCAAAAATAAATGAATAAATAAATAATTTGAAAAATCAATCAGAAGAGACAAATTCACTTCATACCAGTTGAAGATATCGTCCAACAACAAGCTATAATGATCGTAAATATTTATAACCCAAGCATTGATGCAACTATGCATGTAAACTATTTTCAATATTAAAAACAAATCAAATCAAACATGATATAATAGTATGGGATGATTTTAATATACCTCTCTCACCATTAGACAGATCATCTAAACATCAACTAAGTAAAGACTCTTCAGAACTAAATAACAGTACCAATCATAAGGACCTAAGAGATATCTATAAATAATTTCATTCATTGACAACTGAATTCACTTTCTTCTCAACTGCACATGGAATTTTCTCTAAAATAGATCATATTTTAGGGCACAAAGCAAGTCTCAGCAAATACAAAAAAATAGAGATAGTTTCTTACATCCTATCAGATCATAATGGACTGAAAGTAGAAATCAACAACAAGAAAAAGACAGAAACCATTTTAATTCTTGGAGATTAAATAATACACTTTGAGGAATGAGTCATAGAAGAAATCAGGAGTAAAATAAAACAATCTTAGAAATAAATGAGAATAGAGATGGAACATATCAAAACCTCTGGGACAGTTTGAGAGCAGTTCTAAGAGGAAAGTTTATAGCACTGAATTTGTATATTTAAAAAGTGCCAAGTAAATAATCTATCATTACACCTCAAGGATCTAAAAAATAAGAACAAATTAATATCAAAACCAGTAGTAGAAAATAAATACTGTCGGGGCTGAAATGAATAAAATTAAGAATAAACAAATAATGAAAAGCAACAATGAAACAAAGAATGGATTCTGTAAAAGAATAAAAAGGATTGATAGCAGCTAGCTAAACAAATCAAATGAAAGAGAAGAGTCAAATAAACAAAATTAGAGCTGAAAAAGGTGATATCTGCATGAATAATTATGAATCTTGAAAGATTATGAAAAGCTATTTAGGAAATTTAGACCCCAAACTAGAAAATGTAGATGATACTGAAAAAATTTTAGACACGACTTACTCAAATTGAACCAGGATGATATAGAGAATTCAAACAGACCCAATATCAATCAATGCTATTGAAGAAGCAGCTAAAAACTTTTAATAATAAAAGTTCAGAACCAGATGGATTTTCATCTGAGTTCTATCAGACCTTTAAAGAAAAAACTAATGCCAATATTTTTCAAAATTAGTCCATGAAGTAGAAAAGGAGGGAGTGCTGCCAATTTATTCTATGAAGCTAATATCATCACCCTGATACCAAAATCAGACAAAAGCATATCAAGAAATGAAAACTTAAAATCAATATCCTAATTAAACACAGATGCAAAAATCCTTAATAAAATATCAGCAAACCACATTTAAAACACATTAAGGATATAATGCACTACAAACAAGTGTGTTTCATCCCAGGGATGCAAGGTTGGTTCAACATACACAAATCAATAAATGTAATTCAACACAGAGTTACGAAGAATCACATGATCATCTCAATAGCTACAGAAAAAACATTTGACAAAATCCAGTGGTAGTTCATATTAGAAATGTTGAAGAAACTAGGGATAGAAGAAACCAGCTCAGCATTTTACATTTATGATAAACCCAACTCCAACATCATACTGAATGGAGAAAAACTGAAACACTTCATTTAAAATCAGACAAAGACAAGGATGACTGTTTTCACCAGTGCTTTCCAATATAGTGCCTGAAAGTCTAGCCATAGCAATTAGGGGAGATTTGAAGTGATATCAATTTGAAGTGATACAAATAGGAAGATAAGAAATCAAATTTTCTTTATGAGCTACATTATCCTGTGTTAGAAAATCCAAAACCTCCATCAGACTTCTAGAGCTGATTGTACAAAATTGCAGAACGTAATATCAATGTGTATGAGTTAATCACTTTCCTACACTCCAATTTTTCCAATTTTTCTTCATTTTCATATTATCATGTATTGAGAATTATTTACATGATAGAAACAAATCCTTTATCAAATAAATAACATGAAAATATATTCTCCAAGTCTATAAAATGCCTCTCAATTTTCTTAACAGTGACTATTAAATGTAGAAGTTTTCTTTTTTTGAGAGAGAGAGAGAGAGAGGGACAGTGAGAGAGAAAGAGAAAGAGGGAGAAAGAGAGAATCAATTTTTATTTTTTCACGTGGCTTTCATTGCTCTGACACTTCACTCTGTACATGGTGCTTGGGTTCGAACTCATGTCCTTGTCCTTTCCAGGCAAGCACCACAACCACCGAGCCACCACTCCACCCCAGAAGTTTTTTGTTAATTAAAATCCATATTATCAGGGGTTTTTTTATTTCAATGGATTGTGATGCTAATGTTATATATAAGGAATATTTGATTTACCAAAGATTACTAAAGGTTTCCTCTTATACCTCCTTCAGGATGTTTCACAGTTTTAGTTTTTACATTGTATCTAGGATCTATTTTAAATTGTAATAGTACAAAAAATGAGTCAGCATTTATTTTATTGCATATGGATATGAAATATTCTTACCATCCTTTGTTGAAAACAAAATTGTTTCTCTACTGAATTGAATTAGCAAATTTGATGAAAATTAGTTTCCCATTTCTTTCTGAACTCTATTTTTTCTTTAATCATTTGTCTATCTTTATAACAATCATGCTGTCTCAATTAATCTTGCTTTAATGTCCTTTTTGTTATTTTATTTCATTTATTTATTTATTTATTTATTTATTTATTTATTTATATTTTTGAAGTCCTAGAGATTCAAAATCAGGACATTGTGCCTATTAGATAAGGGCCGGACCATTGAGCTACATCCCAAACGGTATAATATCCCTGAACTCACATAATGTATCCTTTTCCACTTTGTTCATCTTTACTAATTGTGCTTTATTTATTGTCAGTGTTATTGCACTATTGATTTCAAGACATTTCTATACGATTTTATCAATTTCTATGAAGAGATCTGAACTGGTGATTTTCCCAATGATGATTTTTTATAATTCAGAAATTAACTTGGAAATAACAGACATCTTAACATTTTAGAGTCTACATAATCCCAAGTAGAGCATATATCATCATTTTTGGTATTGATTCATAATTTAATTCAATTTTAATCAGATCATATAAATAATACAATTTGAGTTCTATTAAAAATATTGAGAACTTTTTTATTCACATTGCACAGATTGTTCATATGTGGATGCACACATCAATTTGCATAATGCTACATTTTAAGACAAAGGCACAAAAAATTGAAAACGATATTGATACAGTAAGCTAGCATTTATCAATCTTGTAACTGTTTCAAGACCTTTTCATACACTATCCATTTATTTCTAGCAACCTTTATTTTACAGGAGTGACCATACCTTTCTCATTTTACATTTCAGACCTCTGAGCCTCAAAATGATTGCTTTTTCTATGACCAACCTAGCTTTCATGTGGTTGAGTATTAAAACTTAGGCAGAAAACATAAGAATACATCTTTATCACTTTTTGAAAAATGCATTTATTACATTGCAGTTAGGATGTATTTCCTTAGGAATATAATTGCATGATAGGAGAAATGAAAAGAAAAACATTTAAAAAGCCATTCAGGCTTCTTGGTAATCAACGGAATTCATAGTAAATTAATATGACATTTCCCAGTCATCAGATTAGTGGAAAGTATTAAGACTAATAACAATCAGTGTTGGCTTGCATGTGGGAAGAGGAATGTTTAAGTAGAACTAGCAACAGTGGGAATAAATCAATGACTGGAAAAATGTCTAGGAAAATTGAAGTTTATATACCATAAGACATGGAAAGTCTGTTTATCTAGAATAGAATTTATTGTGGCCAAAGTAAAATCGGAAAATTTCAATCACTCTTTGTTCCAGCATAGTAAAAAGAAGAGACAGGTAAAAGTCCCTCTTTATAGAGAATAAATAAGTAGCCTATTATTTAAATTTTCAATTCCATTAGGCATTCAATGAATAATCAAAGTCAATGCAGAAGTTTAAATAAACAAAAATTTATCTCTATGAGTAAAGATGCACATATATTTTAGAAATATATTGTATTAAAATCAACTTTCCGATTGTTACATATAATATTATGTGGTTCATTAAAACTTAAAGGATAAAAGTAATGTTATTATTTATGGTTGTATTATGATTATGAAGTTTATAATATTGTGCTGATCAAAACTTTCAATACAAAGTTAAATTATGATAATGAAAAGAAAGAGGATTTAATTACATTTTAATGTATTTTTTTCTTTATGATCTTTCTTTAAGAATATTGCTGATTCATTTCCACATGCAGTGGCACATGCCTATATTTCCAGTGACTCAGGAGACTGAACTAAAAGGATTGCAAGTCTGAGGCCAGCCTCTGCAACCTACCAAGACACTATCTCAAAATAAAAATTAAGAAAGGTTGGGGTAAAACACTCCTGAGTTCAACCTTCCAGTAATCCCCACCCCATAAAAAGAAGAACATTGATTCTTTACTGATCCTTTCTTTTGTTAATTCTTTTTTATTCACCTTGCCATACGAGTTATTAAATATCATGTGTCTTAATAAATATTGAAACTAGTGAGTTATTAGCATCTATTAAGTTGTTAATTATTAATTTTCCAATATGCATTTTATGTTTCTGAAACATATAGTTCTTGTTTGTGCTGCACTTGAAATAATAATAAATATTCCCACTGTACAAGATTATAAATTGAATAGTATTATAAATGTCTATGTTTCTATGACTCAACTTTCAGTCTTAACTTTAGACTATGGTAATGTCCACATATGTTTAATCGTTTATAAAATTTTTGCATGGATATTAGAAATCCAACAATTTCTGTCCATATTCCACAGTCCTATTTTTTTCTCAAGAGGTAAATATTTGATATTTTGTGTTTAAGACTATGATATAAATTTTATAATTTTATTACATGGGTTCAAGTGTTCAAACTATCTTGAATATGAAGTTAAATGAATAACAATAAATGCCTAGTATATGTAATATCATTTATATTATCTTGTGCCCCTGGTTTTATTTAACTCAACATTATAATTTTATAAGATATTCACTGTAGCACTGGAATATAAATTTTTAACAGTTAAGAAGATTTTCACTATATTAATATCCATGATATATTTCTTCCTTTGCTCTTGAAAGAGAGAAATATTTAAGAAATAGCATTTCTGAAAATGTTCAAAACCTCACCTTTGAAGAATCCATAGGATTTTAGAAGGAAAAAATGCTAGAGAAAAAAAATAATTATGTGCCCACAGGATGCATAGTTTAATGTAGGGAACTTCAACCTCGATATTTTGCATGTTTTTCAAACTACTGGTCTATTCGATATTATAAATGATTAGAAAAATATTTGTAGTAATCATATGTCTTTCCAATTCACCCCTAATTGAACTTTAAAAAGTCATCCTGTGCATTTTAATGATTTTACTTTGTTAACAATTAATTTTAATAAAACAATCAAGTGAATTTCTCATAATTAGTATTTCTGTCACTTTTGGTTTTATTGAAAGCAGTGTCAGAAGAGTTTTTCCAGAACTGCCTCTTTGGAATAACAGGACAAACTTAGAAAAATTAAATTCCTATTATTTTTCTTTTACAAAATAGAATGCTATTTCAAAAATATTTTTTCTGTGCTGGAGGCTGGAGTGGTGGCTTGGCGGTTATGGCATTTGCTTGGCATGCATGATGATGTGGTTTTGAACCCCAGTACCACATACACAACAAAGTGTCGGAGCAACAAAAGTCACATGAAAAACTAAATAAAATTGATTCTATCTTCTGTCTCTCTCACTGTTCCTCTATCTTTAAAAAAAATACTATTTCATCTTTTGTTACTGTAAACATTATTTTAATTGTGACCTTTTGGACTGATATTTTGAGGTAATATTTTGTACTTCTAAAATGTTACCCATTATAATACAGCAGACTTTCATTTATTTGGCTACATTTGAAGTCAAGTAAATTTGATAACATGTTAAAAATCAGATAATGTCAACCACATTTATTTTTAAAGTCATTATTTCAACAAATCACATGAAATGTTTTTAAAAATCTTGCTATTAAATTACATGTGTATCACCTTCATTTTCTAGATTAAAATAGATAAACCACCATATGTTCCTGTACTCTTAATTACAATGAATTATTTGCTTAAATTGTTGTGAATTCCAGATATTCTTTCTCTGGCAGTGTGACATTTTATAAATTTGTTAATACTTACTATTTTATTGAAAGAAAAGTTAGAACATAAGAACTCTTCCAGATAAAAATAAGAAGTATAAAAAACTTATATAGCATTTTTTTAAATTTTATTTTTATTTATTTTTATTAGTTGAACATATTTTTATATTTTGAAGGGCTTCATTGCTATACATTCATATGTCCTTCTCTCTTTCCCCTTCGCCCACCACTCTCCCCTTCATAATTATAGTTTCCTCAGATTATGTGATACTTTGAATTTGATGGGTCTAGCAAATAAGCTTGACTAACTTTCTTCCTATCTTTGGAAGAAAGTAGCTTCCACGTATAAGGGGAAAAATCGACCCTTAACTCTCTGCATTTGGCTTTTTATGCTCAGCATTATTTTTTCCATTTCTATCCATTTAATTGCAAAAGCCATGATACCTTTCTTTCTAATAGCTGAGTAGAACTCCACGTACATATGTACCACAGTTTTGGGACCCATTCATCCAGTGAGGGGCATCTGGGTTGATTCCATAATTTAGCATTTTTAATTTGAACTTAAACATATTGTTTGCCTATTTATTTTTCTTTGTCAAATGAGCTATAGGTAATCAGTATGGGTTAAAAGATGATTTTTCATGAGGAAATATTGGATGCTTCAAAACTCACTTGGAGAATATTTTCTATTTTACATTTTAAAAGTTCTTAATTTTCTTTGTGTTTAACTCTTCTTATCAGTCTTACTTCCAAATTAAACTCTTTTTCTACTGTCATTCACTCATTTATTGATTTGTCTTGCAGTGCTGGGAATTGAACTGAGAGCCTTGCACACACTGTGCAAACACTCTACCACTGACCAACAGCCCTAGCCCTTTTTATTTTAGTTTGAGACAGGGTCTTACTATGTTCCTGAGTCTGTCCTCAAACTTCTGATCCTTCCGGTTCAGTCTCCCGAGTCACTGGGATTACAGGTGAACAACACCATGCTGTTACTATTACTCATTGAAAGTATACTTTTTAAAACGTTAGAATCATGGTTCAGATGAATTTAAAATGAATTCATGAAAAATATTTTATTCAACTCAATTTATGAGGAGTCTAAGTAGATGTTATGACCAATTCAAAGATATATATAAAAAAAAACTAAGGCATGAGGGCTGTGGATGTGGATCTGTGGTAGAGCCTGGGTCCAATACTTGGTACCACAAAACAAACAAATAAACAGACACCTAAGGTCCTAAAGTGTTCATAGGCAATGAATAAGAAAAATGTTACGAAAAAATTGTATACAAAAGAAGACCATGAATGTTTTCAGTTTTTTGCAATATTGGACAAATTGTTTTCATCTTTGCAGGATAAAAATTTACCAGCTAGGGCCTGGAGCGGTGGCTCAGCAGTTTCCGCGCTTGCCTGGCAAGCACAAGGACCATGGTTCAAACCCCAGCACCATGTACACAACTAAGTGTTGGAGCAACTACGGCCTTGTGAAAAACTAAATAAAGTTGTTTCTCTCTTTCTCTGTCTCTCTCACTGTCCCTCTCTCTTTAACAAAAAACAATTACCAGCTAATAACTAATTACACTATCTATAGGACTTGTTGTCAATAGTAACAAAAGAGACTAATTTGGGGGCTGGAGTGGTGGCTCAGAAGTTACAGTGCTTGCTTGGAATGCACAAGGACCCAAGATCAAATCCCAACATCACATACTTAACAAAGTGTTGGAGCAACAAAAGGCATGTGAAAAAATAAATAAAAATTGTTTCTCTCTGTCTCTCTCCTCTTTCACACTGTCCCTCTTTCTTTAAGAAAAAAAAAACTAATTTATTTGGTATCTTACCCAATCTTTGCATAACTTTCACCTCTAGGAGGTATGATAGAAGACATGCTGCTCACATTTTTTGTCTCACCGCTAAATTTTAGATAATACTTTACACTCATAACTATTGTAATACCTGAGGCAATGCCAAACTGACTTTGCTTTCTGAAAAATTGGTACATTTTTATTTTTGTCTTTTTCTCCCATACTGCTGTTTTTACTTCTGTTTTCTCAAACTAGGGATTGATTACCCCAACAGTGAGTAAAGAATAATTATCATTTTTCTTTTCATAAAAATTTCAGAACTTAACCTAGAACACTGTGCCTTTTAAGAAACTCCAATTTTTCATTTTACTTTCTTATTTAAATTTTTCATAACAATGATTTTTCATTATCATGGATCACAAGCAAGAGTTTTTTGTTTGATTTGGTTTGCTTTGCTTTGCTTTTAACCAGAGTAATGAAACAGCATTTAAAACTAGATTACTTCTCTCTGGAGTTTAGTGCTTAAATATATTCTTTAATAGTTTGTTTGGGTTGAGTCCAATGAAATTGCTTTTCAGTCCATGGAAAAGGACCATCATGGATAATTTCTCTAGGAATTGGAACCTGCATCTCTAAACTTATACGTGAGTTCAAAATGTCTTTCTTTATGTTGTTCTTCTAAACTGATAGAAGCATTTTCTGCAGAACTACTACCCATATAAGTTCACTTGTCTATACTTTTAGGAGATATAAATTTTTCTCTATTTCATGAAAATGATTCATGATACTATGATTACTTAATTAAAAATAATTTAATGTGCTGGATTAACGGGGTGTTGAAAGGAGACTGAAAGTGTTACCTGGCAATTGATCAAGGTGGTTTATCCTTCAAGACAATACTCACATAAAAATAGCTCATAAATCTGAAAGGTCGATTAGTCTAGCAGTGGTGGGAACATTTTCACAGAAGAAAATTTTAAATTAATGTGCAAGCGGTTTTTAATGATACAGAGACAGTATTACTGAGCTTTTCCTCTTTTCCTCTTAGAATGAATATTATTATGTGTTTTATGCATATTTCATTGAATGCATTTAAAGAGAGCAATAAGAACACTCCTGCATCTCCACAGTATTTTAAACTAAATTGCTTTAGTAGAGGGACAAATAATAAATACCAAAATAGCTTTAAATATTTTGTGGTAGCCTGCCTTTAGCATAAATAACACAGTTGTATGTTGACTGTTATTTATCACTTAGATATAAATTAATTGAGTGTTTTATAGCCAATGCAAGAGATTTAACTCTAAGGATTTCTGTCATTTCTGAGGCACTGGATGGACATGCCTAATAACCAGAATCATGTTGGCCATTTTCCTGTAGCAATGAAATTTTTTAATCAAAAAAACATAAATTTAATATATATATATATATATATATATATATATATATATGATTTGACCTATTATAGTATGATAGTATGGCCTTATGACTCTGCTGTATTCCATGCTTCTTTGAGATAGATAAATTTTTTCCTTTGAACTAAAAATTGCAAAATTTCAGAGAGTAAGAAATACTTTGCAAGGAGAGATAGCTAAAATCAGAATGAGCACCTAAAAATGACATTTTAAGGGCCATTAGTGCCCTTGATTAATGGAACTAGGTATTTTATGACAGTGGCTATATAATAATAAATAATGATTCATGTAATTTGGTATATAAATAAATATTCTCTAATAATTTTAATTTATAGACTTGATACTATTAAAAAGAGAAGCTTCTATCCCTAAAATTGCTTCTGCACTACCTAAATCCACATCTATCTGTATAATGAAACTGAAATTGTTTCCATAATTATTATTTTGATATGTTTTGTAGAATGTGATTTCAGAAACACTTTTCTACATAAGCAAGCAATAGAATGTCATTTGCAATCATCCCAGAGACAGTTATGATGTACCTCTTTACATGAACATATGTATAAACCCTTTGTATAGAAATGAATGGACAACATAGGCTTGTAAATCAGTTCTAAAATTCAATGCCCCAGAAATGTCTCTTTATGACACTGTAAGAAAGTACAATGGAAATCCTTTATAACAATCTTTTAGAAGATGAAATAAACATTTGTCTCCTGTTGTTGATCTGTTTTAACAAAATATAGTAATTCTTACAATAATGAATTCAATTAAAGCCATCATCACAATATATCATATTACACAAAAAAGGAGTCAGGGTTTAGGCTCAATTCATAGATTATAGTCCTAGTATCTATTAAACAAGTTTAGAATATTTACAGGTACTGCTTGTAAGGTTGACCACATGAGAAAAATTTTCAATAAACCTTTCCATTAAGATTATGTTTGATTTATTGCAAAAGATAAAATCTTAAATTTGATAGACTATGAATTAAAACAATGTGCTTTTATGCATGAAACAAAAATCTGATGTAGAAAGTTGAGACATTGTTTTCTACTTATTTCCATCCTTGGTGTTGGCTAAGCACTCAAAAAAGAAAAAAAAAAGGTGCTGAATACAGAATAAAGATTCTCAGCAACTATAAACCAATTTCCTGTCCAAAACAACTATTTACAACTCAGAGCTCCTCTGATGCCACCTATGCTGCTATTCTACAATAAGATTTGGCTGAAGTGTGTAAAACTTGCAGTTTTTTTGAGTCTCCTGTATGGAATGTGATCAAGGTAGATAGTCATTTTTCCCTGTGCTGAAATGGTTCAAGGGCGAATCACCAGGACATATGCATGTTTATTAATGTAACACAAGGGTCAAGGGTATTCATCTCTCTGATTGCATGGGTTGCATTCTGTAGTGTCTCTCCTATATTATACAGATTTTAATTTCATTTTCCCTTAATTTATTCCTTAAAGCCAATCTATTTAATTATAGCTCTGAAAGGTACTTCCTTTTAATGATTTTCCTTGCATGTTTCTCTTCTTTCAAATATAGTTATCTAAGTAATTACTCCAGAATAGAGATTGTAGACCTTAGATGAAACCCCATTCAATTTCTACAGTGGCAGAAATGTGCAGAAGACTTCTTTTCTTGTTTTTAAGCTGATAGTGTTTTGAGAGCAAAAGAAATATTAGGCAAGACAGGCAATGAAAATTTTATATGATTTAAGAGTACAACGCCTTCTCTACAGAATTACTATGGTTTACAGCAAATTCCACATCAAGTATGAAATATAAAAGTAGAGAGATCTATTATTATATACTGTTATACCCACACTGCTTCCAAATCGAATACATATTAATTCAGACATCTGACATTGCTTGACATCAACACAGCAAGACCTAGCTTCCGAGTTTCTTGCCTATTTTTTAATCAAAATAGAAATACATTTCCTGTATCTTCTCATATATTAATAAAAGAGAAATTGGGAAGAAAAAAGTACCCCTTCCAAGAGGTTAATTGACTTACACAGAATGAGTAATAGACCCAGCCACTATTTTGTGTTACTTTAATCACAAATGTTTAAGTTAAAACATGTTTTCTACACTTAGCCTTGTTTCTGTGCTACCTAGAGGTTTTTCTATAATCAAGGAGAGTAGTTTTAGATATTAACCAATTCAAGGAAATTCACAAGTCTGCATTTGATACAAACCAGAGTATCTTAATTATTATTTTACTTGTTTCATTCACAAGTTATGAAGATAAAAATATATGCTCATGCCTATGTACATTTCAAGTATCTCACAAAAATTCATGGTTTGAAAATGTTTCAAGAATTTGACTTGTTTGAAAACTTTTGGCCATGTGTTTTATTGCATATGATAAGATAGTCAATTTTCAAAGAAATTGAACCTTGAATTTATGAAATTGCTGTAAAGAATCATTCATACACAAGACCTCACTTCTTACCATAATATCCCTATGGGCAAAGCATAACAAGTTTAAAGACATTCATTCCTGTTCTAAGGTCAAAGGGCAAACCATATTTTGTAGGTACAGAATTTTGCCCCACTTTTCCCCAAAGGTTAATATGGCCACACATAACAACATTCAATAGGAACATGAGATCTAAACCACAAACTACAAACACTGTTTTCATTAAAATGTGGACGTGCAAATGTTTGTTCTCAAGAGGGGATTCTCATGCAACTTTTTTTTCAGAAGCTGCCTGTCATCTGAATTTTTAGTAGAAGGGGTATGAACTGCTCCATGGTAGCTACTCATAAGACTGAGACAAGCAGATTCTCAGTAGGGTGAGCATTTTCAACTGTAATGTATTTAGGTCTTTGTTGATGAGACGTGAGATCCTGAGAAGAGGCTGACATTTGATTAGTGAACTGGTGACAAGACAAAATTGTTCTCTGCAGTACAGCTGCTGCTGCTATGAATATCCCGAAGTAAATCCGAGTCAATGATGTGAGATCATCGGAGAACATGCCCGTGAACTAGTTTTCAGATAGCCATGAAGACACGTTTCTGAAGCGCTCTGCTGCTAAGCACGTTGCTATTCCCAGGCCAATCTCTGTAAATGTTTTCCTCTGATATAATAACAGATACAGTTTCCAGTTTTGGGGTAATTTTTCAAATATTTATTTTAAAATATTGAACTTTTATTAAGAATAAAACACCATGGGGGATGAAACGGAGGTTCAGTGGTTATGGCCCTTGCCTGGCATGCATAAGGACATGGGTTCAAACCCCAGCACCATGTAAACAAAAAAGTGTCGGAGCAATGAAAGCCACATGAACAACTAAATAAAATTGATTCTCTCTCTTTCTCTCTCTCTGTCTCTCTCATTGTCCCTCTTTCTCTTAAAAAAAAGTTTCTTTAAAAAAAAGAAAAACGCACCATGAAGGATGCTGAATAAAACGGCCTTGAAATGATTAAAACTCCATTTTTTCTGTAAGATTTAATTAATACATTGCTTATTTTTCGAAAATCAGGCTACAATATCTTTCTGATGTTGGCTGGGAAATATTATAAAATATAGCCCATAATGACCGTCTAAACAACCATTTCTATTGTTCTATAGCTTCACTGTATTTTGAATGTAGGAGAGAATGCTATAATGAAAATAAGAAGCATAATATGCATGATATCATGTCAACAAATCAATAAACAATTTCTTTGATCAAACTGACTATAATATTTTAAATTATCATCCTTTTAAAGGTTTCCTGACTGTTGGAAAGTTAATGTTATTTCATCTTTAAAAAGGGTGGCATTTGAGAAAAGTCACCAAACTAATATTGAGTGTTATTTTTTGATACTATTGCTGTAGCCATTAGCAACATGATCTTCCTTAAACTCTTAAATAGTCTAATGATACAATGACTTCTCAGGCTAGATGCTATGTAAGTTTTCTTTTACCTCTGCAATTCTGTGAATATTTTAATTGGCATTTCCCATGGACTGCAAATAAAGCATAAGAATTGTTTTCAATTGTACCTTTGTGTAATCTTATATTTACACCAAATTTGTTTTATTAGAGGAGGTCCAGTTGAACTAGGTTAAAAGCGCTAAGAGCTTATTATAATAAACTTTAAACAGAAATTTAGTATCTATTATTATAAGTCTCATAAATTCAAACAACTTTTCAAGTACAGAAATATATTGTACTGTAGTTGAAAAATGACTACAAGATTTCTACTCCTTAGACAGGCTAATATCACCCAAGAGAACTACCATGCAGCAGATAATTACTATTAACTTTGGACAAAATACTTAAGGGAAGCTCAACTATTGAGGGCACTAGAGAGAAAAGTAATTGAGGCTCAACTGGAAAGAAGTGGAGGCTTAGATAAAGAGAATATAGCTAAAGAGTTCACAACTCTATTTATGTAGCCAAGTGGTATTCCTGTAGGCTGCACTATCTGGATTGGATAAAAATCTGAGCATGCTAGCTGTCAGAATTAGAAGATAGTGTTCAAGCCACCAAAGCCATTAAAAATTGAAGTTCCAAATCCATTATTTGAAGAGAAAGCAAAAAGAAAAAGAAAAAAGAAAAAAACAAAACAAAAAACAAAAATAAAAACAAAAACAAAACAAGAAAAACTCAGATCATGGTAACAGTGGTAACAGCCAAATATCTGATCAACCATTGAACCACTCGGTTACAAGGCAAACTCCAAGCTGGCAGCTAAATCTAAACTAATTAAACTCTAATTCATTCTGAAACCACAACACTGGAGCCAAAGATTAAAAATTACTTTATCAAACTTAAATATCTTTTTTGTGTTATTTATCAAATTATACTATTATAATACATGCATGTATGAGTAGTAACAACAAATCCCACCAGTATGTATAATTATAATAATCAATAACAATATGGAGAAAAATATTTTTTGGCATAATGTAACATAATAAAATTTTATACAATATGGGATTCAAAATGTTTAAGACACAGTCTGAAACTTCATGCCAAAAAAAGCAACAAGAGCGCAACATTCATTCTTAAGAGAAAAACATTTCAGTGCAGTAGAGAACCAAATATTGGGATTAGAAGAAAAAAATAAATGCAATTAAAACTATTCAAGGAAGATGCACTCATTAACAGAGGAATAGAGAGATGGATAGCAACAAACATGATAAGATCAAATGATGTTCACTTCAAATTCTTTAATTATGTATAAGTTTCTCATAATAAAATAAATATTCCATGAGAATGAAAGTGGCACAATCCTGAAAAAAATTACTTATCAATGTCACTGAAATAAATTTTATTATGATGAAATTGCCATACGCATATGTATGTCTCTGCTCAACTGACCTTGTCAATTTGTTGAGAAGGATGTGTAAACATTACTGCATTTTTGTTTATGTATGAACAGCTGACTATATTCAGGAAAAATGAAGAGTTATTTGAAACATTGAATGTGTAGAAGCATTGAAAGGTTTTTAAAATGCTTCACACAGCTGTCATTCTCTTCTCAGCTGACACAGTACAAGTGAGTTTTCTCAGAACTTACATTTCCTCATTTTATAGAATGTAGTTAATTTTACATATCCCCTAAGATTACTGTAAGATCAAATGAAAGAATGCTTTTTGAAGGCTCTATATCAATTTAGAAGCCCGTATGAAATGTGATCACTCTATAATAAGTGAAATAAAAGAGATCTGGACTATTTCAAAGAGTCTCTAAGTCAATGACCTTTTGTGTAGTTTTCTTTTATTACCTCTAATTAGTCATTAGTGACACCAAATTCTTACTTTTTATGAGAATAAAATGCAATAAATTATGAGTATATTTCATAAATCAGAAAACACTAAACTAATGCATAAGTAACTAATACAATAAATATGAGATTTCTTACTCTTTAACTCAGAAATGTGTGTGTGTGTGTATATACACATATAATTCTGGTTAATTAATGTTAAATAATGATTAAATTTTCTGTATATAGTTAGACTTACCTTCTAATAGACTATCTTATTTTGGTAATCACATTTCTTTAAGCTTGTACTTATTTAAAATTCTCTGTGACACATCCTAATCAGATAATAAAGTGATGGTGTAATATAAAAGTATAAATGTATAAGAAAGTGTTCACTATGTAGGTATCATATTTTCTGACATTTAAAAAATATTCACAGTTGTTCACTTTTATTTCTGTTTCAAACATTATGATATCGAATCACGTTATATCTTGTTCTATAGGAAAAAAAATGTGATATCATGTGTGGGCTCTACCTCCACCAACACTAGGTGTCTATCAATACCCATTGGATATCCTCCAATCTAACTCAAATATGACACTATCTACTTGTCTTTAAGCATGAAATCCCACAGAAAGGACATTTTATTTCCCACTTCAGATGCCAGGCAGTTCAGGACTGAGCCTGAAAGTTCTCACTTTCTAATCATATGGTTGGTTTCCCTAGCAACAAACCACCAAACAAAGGCTATCCAGAAACCCTTACCCATCAATCATCTTACTATCATACAAAAAGATCCACCATTTTGGAGAGTCCAAGGGTTTAATGCACTGTATATCAGCATACAGGGACAAAGTCCAAGTATATATTTCTTATGGTTTCACAGCCACCATTAAACAAAACTAGTTTCAACTAATTGGAAGATTGTATGCCTTAAGAAATAAGACTGCATACTGTTTGTTGGAGCTGGACATTGATCTTGACCAGTTTGCCCAACCACTTTTCAGAAGTGTTCAAGATAGATGTAAGGAAAACAGGGTGAGACCTATTCTTTCAAGAATGAGGAAGGACTATAATTTGATAGACTCAAATCTGGTACCCAAACTTGATCAAACATTAACATTACCAATGCAAAATTTATAAACTATAGTTTTTAAAGATCTATAAATATAAGTAACTTCTTGAAGGTAAAGATCCAAAATTCTGTTTTAAAAAAAATCTCTTTTTACTCAAAATAATATTTTGTCCAACCTTCTTGGTCAAACACCTCAAGAATCACTCCAATACCCCCTTCTTCTGATAGATAGAGTTAGACCCTATTTGCATTTGATGCATCATCTTAATCCAGAAATAAGCTGTTATTTCCACAGCCTTGTGCTAAAGCATGATTTGGATGATTGGTGTGAGGAGTGTCAGGAGTGAAGATTGGGGAGCACCCACATTACATTTGCAAGGTACTGCTTCAGTTGAGGTATAAAAGGAATCTCCAGGCATAGGGAGATATTATTCCTCTATCAAGGAACAGAGAGGACTTTGGAAAGTTGTGGAGAATTTTGTAGTCCAAGTTCTGCAGAATCATCTATCAAAATGTCCCCATTCTAGTATCCAAATCTTCTTTTGATGAAGATTTAAACATGACAATAAAGAAAAAAATGACACTTTTCAAAGTATTTGGATTCATCTTCCTTGCAATTCTGCCTTCTCCCTTACGCTTAAGTCCTGGCCTGACATTTAACACAATTTGTCTTCAGACTATGGAAGATGAAGTTCTCCTTAAACCATCCTGGACACATACTCATCTTCAGTAGTATGTTACGTGACTTAGCCTATAATTTGCCTGCTAGTGCTTCCATATTACCTCCACATTGTGCCACAGTCACAGTACAGCGTAATGTTTTACATTCTATATATAATCCATGTCAATCTATCAAAGATAAGAATTATAGAATTTGTAAAACTTGTTTATCTGAGTCTTTTCTGATGTTCCAATAAACATCAGCAAAGGTTTCTTATTGCCATAGGACTAATAGTGATCCAAGTACAAAATTTTAGCTTTTGAGGGAATTCTGGGCACCATTGTCTTAACATGAGCTTGCTAACAAAAGCAAACCTCAAACAAAATGTTAAATATACGCAGTTTATTAGAGAAGAAAACCCAGGAAGTAAAAGTGAGGAATGGGGTAAAAGCAAAAAAGAGGGAGAAGCAATATAAACAGACCACACTGAATAGGCTGTGATCATGGGAAACAATTTGATTAATCTCACAGTCTTAAAAATGTTTTCTAGAATAGCACACCATCATGAAAAAATGATAAAATAGTTATTTATCTGTTCCTTCTCATCCTTCACCGTTCTTTCCATGAAGTATGGAATTTCCACTTTCTAATTGCATGTATGTAAGATTCAAATGTTCTGTGTCCATACAGGAAATATAAGAAATAGGAAGCTAGAAGTTAATGAGTTGAGGCATAAGAAAAGAAACTACAAAGTGGTTCCTTGTGAAACCATTTGGAGGCCCTGTAGAGCGAAGCAAAACAACAGTGACTTGAACAAAAGATAGGGGACATTGCACAGATCTGAGATTGTACACAAAAACTATTTGATAAGGAGAACAGTAAACAAAAAATACTGATAGGTACTATGTGATAGATTGTGATGAATGTATGGAAAAATATATAGGAAGAAAAGGACATACTAAGAACAGAGAAGGGCGAGAGAATTTTAAATAGTATCATTAGGAAAGATCAGACAGGCAAACTGGTCAAATTATGTAGGGCTTTGAGGTCCATTTTAAGTAATTAAAATGGAAGACTTTTTTTTCCAGTACAATGATAATCACCTGTACTATAAGCTACCTGGGAGATTGAGGCAAGAGGATTGCTTAAGGCTAGAAGATTGAGGCTAATCTAGGAAGCATAGAAAGAACATTTGCAGGAAAAAAAAGAAGGGAAAAAGAAAGGAACGGAGGGAAGGGGAGAAAGAAAGAAAGAAAGAAAGAAAGAAAGAAAGAAAGAAAGAAAGAAAGAAAGAGAGAGAGAGGGAGGGGAGTGAGGGAAGGATGGAGGGAGGGAGGCAAGGAGAAAGAAAGGAAGAATAGAAAGGAAATAATGTGGGAAGGTATTTTATGACTTTTGATTGCCATGTGTAGAACACATAGTGCATAAGGAAACAGCTGAAGTAAAGAATATATTTGAGGCTGTCACAGTAACATACTAAGAAAAGTTACAATCTTGAACCAAGAAAGTAGCGTAGAAGCAATAAGAAGTGGTCAAATAATGTATGTATTTGGAAGATACACTTACCATCATTTTTTTCATGGAGTTTACTTGAGTCTGGCAGGGTTGAATGTTTTCTTTCACTTGGAAGCCAGATCAAAATACGGAGGAATAATGGGATCCCATGAAAACAGAAGAAAGATCAGTGTAGGGATTGATGAGGAGGGAAGAGGAATGAGAAACGGGAGAAATAGTAGAATGAAATTGACCAAACTATCCAATGTATATACAAGAATAAACCACCGTGAACTTCATCTTTATGGATATTTATAAAAAAACTAATTTTAAAAACTATAAACAAAAGGAAGCACAACAGAATAGAGGAAAGGGAACAGTGATTGGGAGGAGAGGGCGAAGGAGAACTGAATTGGAGCAAACTATACTCTATACTTATATAATTATGTAAAAATTAACTCCAATACTATAAATGTATTAGTTAAAAAATGATAATGGACCTGAACAATTCAAATAATTAAAATGGGGAAAGATGTATTACCTTTATTATTTTAAACATACTCCCTGTATAATCAAATTTATTACCACAGGAAATTGAAGTTCACAACAGGTTAAGTGAAAGGTTCAAGACAAACTGATAAGGGAAAGTGCTGACATTTGAAAATATGCCTACTGTCTCCAAGACTTTCTTTTATGACAAAAGTGGCTGAGACTCAGCTTGAATTAGGGCTCTTTACAATCCTCTTGCTTAACCACAGGACGCCAGAAAGCATGAAATTGAAAGGTATGAAATAAGTGACCTCAATTTTGGTGGGGTAGGGAAAATTACACTTGTTTTGAAGATATGAAAATTGGATAATGAAACTCTAAAAATTGTGAATTAAGTCACCATCTTCATAATGCTAATTGTCTAAACCAATGGGCTGCCTTAGGGCTACAGGAGCTCTGTAAAAGCTAGGTAGTTGTCTGGTATTCAATGGTGATGATTACATAGATCCATCAACAGAAGAGAATGACTTATAGGTATAATTTAACTAACAAACTTTAGCTTTCAGTGAAAGATGACACCTTAATGAGCAATCATACTGAAGGAGCGAGCTACTCTGGGATAATCAGCACTCAATTTATTGGTTTGGAAGAAGGGTAGAAGGAGTCATACTACTGTTTGAAAAATAGATCAGCGGAGGTTGAACAATTTGTCTGTCCTCATTCAGTTCATCTGGATATATGGCTCCCACTGATCTCCAAGGGAACTTCTATCTTAGATGAAGTTCCCTGAGGATGAAAAATTGTAAACAAACAAAACATAAACAGAAAACATAACTCTCTACCTTCACACTAGCAATCTGTAGAGAAAGAGAATGGTAAATGCCTTTACTTTGGGTTTATGACTTTGTTACCTTAGGAATTTCACAGATTAAATGAGTAGGACAAGAAACCAAATAGAAAAATAGAATACAGATTAATATCGTGTTGGTAAAACAGTATCACCTTAAACTGAATTATTTTAAGTGAATCAGAAGGAAGGAAGAGGAGATGGTAAAGGAAAGTACTGGGGAAGGATTGAAGAAATTGTGTTATATGCATGTATGAATATGAAATAATAAATCCTCTTATTATGTATTATTATAATGCACCAATAAAAAGCATGAACTGTTTTAGTAATTGAAAGGGTACTTTGAGTAGTGGGTTTTAAATAGATATTTTATATCTCAGTATTTGCTAATTGATTCACTTACTTAATGCCAATGATTCATTACAATAGGAGCAAATATCTTAGTCTTTTAAAATAAACTCTATCTATAGATGTTTATCAAGGTAGAAATGTAATTATAACTCATGTTGAGAGTTCGAAACTTTGATAAGGACTTTGCATCTAAATCTGCAATATTTTCAGATTTCATACATGTAAAAAAAGAAACTCATTACACTTAAATAATTAGTTAAATTATATTTGGATTCTTATGATTTGGTGAAACAGAAATTTATATAGGACTCAGACAAATCTATAAAATAGTGTACATTAATATTATCTCTACAATAAAATTATTCAATGAATATTTATCTCTTTTTACATAGCATAAAATATGCATTAAGTTCTATATAAATACATACATACAAAACAAAGTATCTTTTCCTTGAATACCTGACAGTTTAAAATGAAGTGAGATATGAAGAGAAATACTTAAAATTCTAAGATTAAATTGGTTAGTGCCATTCAGGAAATAAAATGATAAAGGAATTCAACATAGATTCTACTTCCAGCTATGAGAAGAACAGGCAGCCATCTAAAAAGCTAATGAGTCAGTATCCAGTGACTAAGAGTGAAATAAGTAATTAAGTAAAATATAAAGTAAAATCTTGGCAATGCAAAATCCTTCATTAATGACTCACCTGAAAAACTAGAGGTTAATCATGGCAAAATTCACTATACACTTCCTTTCTGAAAGGAAATCAAAATAGAGGATTACAAAAGGAATTTAATAACATGAAATAGCTTTTACGTTATGATTCAGTGTCTTCATTAAATTGCTCTTCTTCCGCATTCTAGTAGGGCACTAAGTGGCATTTTAGCTGAAAATGGTGGTATACATAGTTCTAAAAGTTGAGCAACTACCTCATTAACTAAAACTCAATTTCTTAAAAAGATGACAAACTATATGACTGTTTTTGCCATCTATGTCTTCAAAGTGTTGCTGAAGAATGTAGTTGCAGAAATCGCTGCATTCTTTTAGCACAGCAGGATGTTGTATGTGTGTTTATGTGTGTGTCATCTTTCTAAAAATGGCTTTCTCAAATGTTGAATTCTTTTTCACCATTTAAAATAGCATCTGACTTATGCAACACACATGAGAAATAAGCTCTTTCTTATGAGCCTACACCCACCATTTTAGGTCACTTGAAAACATGTTTGATTATGGTGATAAGTAGTGGTAATTTCATCATTTCAAGAATTTGTGGTAAACTTTCTTGAGAAAATAGGATTCTCCATTAGAGAGGGACATTTCTGTATATCTGATACTAGGTGTCTTAGTCCCAGGCCTGAGGCTGATATTTATAAAGAACAGAAATTTAGTTTCTCTTAATTTTGAGACTGGAAAGTTCAAGCTCAAGGTGTTGGTAGATTAAGTTGTCTGAGAAAGGCTGTTCTTTGTTTCCAAAATAGAGCCTTGATTCTGCCTCCAGAAAGAAGGGACACTATATTTTCACATATAGAAATATTCATACCATAGCACTAAGTAATATTATTTATTTTACAGTTTTTACATCTAATATTTCAGACTTTTTTTAAATATTGAAGTTCTTTATTGATACAGAGATGTAAATATTTATATTTGTTTCCCCAAACCCTAGCTCCTTTCCATTTAAAGTTTATAAAGTCCTGTTTTTCATATCCCTCTTGTTTCTTATTTTAGCCATTCACTTTGTTCAGATTCTTATTATTTTCACTTGGATTACTTCTATTATCTGGTTGTTAACCCAGTTTCCAACATCTCCTACCACTACTGAGTATTCAGCATTGATTTAATACAAATACAAAATGTGTTTTTGACACTCCTTAGACCTTCATATATAGTAGAACCATTAATTTCTCTCTCTCTCTCTCTCTCTCTCACACACACACACAATTTTAAAAGCTGGGTAAGTATCCCCTGTAAAAAGACTGCTGTCTTTTCTTAAATTCCTTGAGGTAAGTGGAATTGTTAACCACATTCATGTCCACACTCCCTTTTCCACAATGGATTTGAAGTTAAAATAAAAATATAAGCAATAAAGTGATAAAATAGGAATGTAAAAACAAAATCAAAAGAAAATAGCTATTAACTATTAAAATACACATCAACTTAGGTGCTGTCATGTGTTTCAAATTTGTATTTATAACTTTGTGGAAGCTACAAAAAATGCAATTTTTTCTACTATTTCTTTCTCTTTTTCATGAAGCAGAATGAAACAATATACAATTTGTTCATGAGGAGCACTTCATTTTTATTCCGGAACTCTAAACCAATATCAGGAAGGAGATTTAAATAGAAAATTCTTGTTGGAAGATACAATGAACAATGTCCTGCACAATTTTACAGCAAATGCAGTAGTGAATTCTATGTAACTTTAGTTGGGAGCTTAAGAAGATGAAACCTTTAGGTGAGGTTGAGTCCTTAAATAATCTTCTGCTTTTGAGTGATTTTCTTATCTGTAAAAACACCACATAGACCACTAAGAGCATTGCCCCCAGAGCACGGCCTGGTCCCTTGAATTTAACATTTGAATATTAGAAGAACTACAGTCTGCCCTGAGAGAGAAAAGAATAGAAGTTTACATAAAAGGACTGCTCTTTCACACCATGCCCAAAAGAAGAACTTGTAGCAAAAAAAAGTACAGGCTCTTTCCAATTTATGAGTTTGATAATCACTCCTAAGCAGAGCCGTGAGTCAAGAAAGGTAGATAAAAGTGTGAGGAAAGTGTTACCTGAAAACTGTGGTTTTAATACTGAATGACATTGGAAGGTTTTTGAGGAATGCATGTAGATGAGATCACAAGGGTCCACTAACAATTCTGACTTTAGGAACTAACACCCAAAAGCATGAAATTACCATGCAAGCTACACTAACAGGAACAAGAAATGGGGGTCGGTACGTGGAGCCCTCAAGTGGTCATAGTGAAACCCTGAATATTAGGTTGCATATCTTCAAGAAATCTTTTCTAAATATGACCTTTCTCAGTGTTGATACAAACTGGGTAAAAGATAACTTTTTAAATTTATTTTTTTACTAGTGCATTATGGTTGTATATAATGATGGGATTAGTTGTCACATATTCTTAGATGCACACAATTCAGCAATACAATTTGTTCAATACTCCCCCTCTTCCTCCTTCCATCCTCCCATCCCTTGCCTTTCTTCTGGGTCCTATATTTTTCCTTAAAAAGCCCAATTACAGTAACATAATTCTTATACCAATAAAGAACATTTTATAGATATATGACTATAATATATACAGTGACATCCTTATAAATGCTTTGAATGTACCTTACTTTATCTCAGTTCTAACATTTCCCCTCCTTCCAAAAGACAACTTTCGATTGTGTTTTTTTTTTTTTTTTGGAGGCAGTTATAGTATGAATATGAGCTATCCCCCCAAAGTTCATGTGAGACAATCCAGGAAGGCTGAGGTAGAATGATGGATTATGAGAGCCTTAACTCAATCAACGAGTTAATCTCCTGATAGGGATTAACTGGTAATTGTAGGCTGGTAGGGTGTGGCTGGAGGAGATGGGTCATTGGGGGCGTGCATTTGGGGAATATAGTTTGTATCTGGAGTGGAGTTTCTTCTTCTGCTGGAGAAGTTTCTTCTTCTGGAGCTATGCCTTCCACTGTGATGTTCAGGCTCACCTTGAGCCCCAAGGAATGGACCTCATTTTCTATAGACTAAGACCTCTGAAGCCCTTAAATAACCTTTCCTCCTAAAATTGTTCTTGTCAGTTCCCATGGTCACAGCAATGAAAAAGCTGACTAAAACAGAGGCAAAAGAAATTAGTGTTCTGTGGTACTTCTATATTTCTTGCTTAAAATCTCAATAAAGAATTTTTAGACACACAAAGTGCAGGTAACTACCTAACCACTGCATCTCTTCTGCCCATCCCTGTGCAGCATGCTTTCTTATCTGCTGTCACCGTGACTCCTAGTATGACTACCATCCATTGCTAACAAATGGTGTGCTAATACAGCTTCAGTGGCTGCCATGATTGGTCAAACACCTATTGAGCTTTTCAACTCATGCTTCTGTCTTACCAGTATAGCTTTTCTCTGTTATAAAGTAGTTCATTTTTTTCTTACACTCTGTGAAATAGTGCTGATTTCCTTTTACATGGACCATCCTATCAATGAGACATAAATAAAATCTTCCTAATTAAGGTCAATTATCACTGGGGTGACTTATAAGGAGAGAGTTTTACCTGGGGCCTAAAGGTCCTGTAAGACAGATTGCAGATAGTTGAGATTTACAAGCATATAATTTAATATTAGATTTTTGACATTGAGGTTTACAGTGATTTGGTTTCTACATATTTTTTTTTTTTGTCTTTGAATATGTCCCTCTATGAATCTCTGCTTCAGCCAAGATAGAGCACCTGCTGGTCCCTTCTGCCTTTTCTCAAGTGTTCTTTCTGCCTTCTCTGCTTGTGGAATTCTGACTAGTGTTTTGAAATCTAGACCTTATATGACTTGATCAGTAAAACTTTCCTGAATGCAGTCAGGAAGAAGCCATTCAAGCCTTTCTTCCTTCTTGACCTGCTATAAAAACGTCAGGATTAGTAAGGTAGAAGATCAAATGAGAACGGAGAAATCTTATCTAAATTTTTTATTTTATTTATTATATGACCTTACATGAAATACTTAACCATAGCTATTAATAATATGCAGCTTAATGAGCAGGTCTGTTTTAGATTTCAAAAGATTTACTATTCTGTTTAACATGAAAATAAAATCTTTGAAAATTTTAAAAATGTTTATAAATAAAAGATAAAATTTCATAACTGAATATGTTTAAACTTATTCATTGTAGTGATTTCATACATTCTTCACAAAATATTTGGACAACTGTATCACCTACCTTATAGCGACAAATGACAGAACACATGTGAAATGCTGAGTACAAGAATGTCACATTTAGAAGGAGCCCAGTGCCTAATACAGGGCTTTTCTCTGATTGTGTTTAAAATTCATATTTTCCTACAATTCACCAATATTCATTATTTTAATCTTTTCTTCTTTATGTATGATTTTGAATAGTTTATATTGCTATATTTTCAAATTCACTAGATTTTTTGCTATGTCTAATCTATTAATCCCATTCTGTATATTTTTAATTCAGATACTTCATTTGCTCATCTCTAAAAAGTTATTTTCCTCTTTTTAAATGTACTATTTTTCTTTTCTCATCTTATTCATGCGTTCACTCTTTAGAATACATGGAACATGTTTACAATATCTATTTTAACATTCTTGTCTGTAATACCATTGTCTTTCTAACTTTTGTGTCTGTTGTCTATTGATTGTTTTTACCCTAAGTAGAGAATTATGCTCTGTCCCATGACGTATTTTGTTTTATTTGGCTGCCAGATGTTACAAACTTAACAGTGTTGGACACTCAATGTTGTATTCCTTTCAGTATAGGTCAGATTTTTTCTAGACCAAAGTTACATTACTTGGAATCAGTTTGAGTCTTTCCAGGCTTGCTGTGAAGCTTTACTGGAGCTTATCTATGGCTTTTTTAGCACCAATTTATAAGCAATAGCCTTCAGAGTATTCTAAAGTCTTTACACATTGATGAGCCGGAAAACAAAGTATCCCCAGTCTTGACTGGAGCCCTGGAGAATTTTTAGCCTGCTCCTTTCTGGTGGTTTCTCATCCATCCTTGTTTAGGATCCTTTCATATAGATAGTTCTCAGCCCAGAATTCCAGTAGACCCTCCGCAGATCTCCAGAGGTCTCTGTAGCTCTTTTCTTTTTGAGACCCAGTTCCACAAACTCTGATTCTGTCTTCTCCAATCAGTGAGCTCCCCAAGACTTATGTCACCCTGCACTGCTGACTGTTTCTAAGCAGAAAGTTGAGGCAATCATAAACATACTCATTTGTCATCCTGATCTAGGCACAATGCTGAGCTGCTTCCTACGCAGTACCTGAGAACTATTGTTTCATGTGAGTGGAAGGGTAAATGCTATTCTATTTTTTTTTTTTTAAGAGAAGGACAATGAAAAAGAGAGAGAGAGAGAGAGAATCAATTTTTTATTGAGTTTTCCATATGTTCGTTGCTCTGACACTTAGTTGTGCACGTGGTTGCTGGGGTTTGAACCCGTGTACTTGCATATGCTGGGCAAGCGCCATAACCACTGAGCCACAGCTCCAGTCCCCAATGCTATTTTTTACGTACAACTGAAACCTGAAATAGAAATTCCTACTATAGCATATTACACAAAATAATTCCCTAAAGTATTTGTGATATGACTAATTCACTTACATCATTGATTATAGAAATATGACCAGTGGAATGACTGAATTTTTGATATGGAATTATCTTACCCTTAATGAACCTGAATGTTTTGGATTAAATTTCCTATGGGAAATACATTTCAAGACCACCTGAAAGTAAAACTAGATGTTGAAACAAACATGAGGGAGGAGGTAGAGATGCACAATTGGAAATAAGTCTAAAAGAATAATTTTCAAATAGAAAAGAAAGTTCAACAGCTCATGAAATGTCTTTATTTTATCCTCATTGCTTTCATAAGTGTTTTACAAGGGGAAAATAATAAAAGGAAGAAAAAGAAGAAAAGAAGAAGGCTGATCTTTGGGAAGCAAGAAAGAATATCTGGAATAAGTTTTTTTTTCCCCACCAACTCGTAAAATAAATTAAATGTTTGGGCTATGGTTTTTGAGGTTTTGAGGCCTTAAAATCTTTAAATACAATCGTTCTGAGTCTGTCACATGAATGGTAAACAAATCAAATCCAGAGATGCTACTGACCATTCTCTTTTTCCTCTAGTTTATAATTTATGAGTGCATTTCTTTCTGTTAAGCCTCTGGATGACAGCCTTATCACTTGTCATATCTCAACCACAACTCTATTTCTCTTTGAAAACCTCAAACATCACAGATAGAAATAAAGTGAATAAAGAATATTTTAGATATGGCAGCGCAATGCCACAAACTGCTGCACTGACCATATGCGATAACATACTTAACACAGCTTAATTTCAAATTAGGTTAGAGCAACAAAGACAAATGATCATACATTTATTTGTAAGTGATGTTATGAAATAAAAAAATAAGATTTCTGTGTCTGAAAACTTTCAAATGCTATAAATGTAAATATTCATAATGATAATTCAAAACTATATAAAATATAGCATATATATTTTGATGAGTCATATGAAATGTATTAAAATATATAATACAAATAAAACATCAGTTGGCGATTATTCTGCCAATATGTCATTCCTATATTGCTTCACTTAAGTTCCAACCAATTGGAGTATTTTCCATATGAAACTTAAATTAGTAACATAAGGCCTACATCTTTTTCGGACATCATACTTGTACTGTCTCACAATAATTATTCAATATTCTCTCACTAAGAAACAATCTTGTGTGGGCAACGGAAGAATGAAATCAACAGCTCAGGAAAGATTCAGTATCAAGTCTTTTTCCCAAGGGCCTAGTTAGGATGATGAGTTCAGTTAACTAGTCACAAACTGAATTTCAAAATAGTTTCAAAAGAACTCCTTTTATGTCTTCCCATCCTACTCTGTAGGGATTTTCAGGCAAGTATATAAACTAGCAGCTGTCACTTTAAAAAACACCCCTTGAGATAGTCCTTATAATCCAAGCTGGAGTCATCTGCTGTGAGTACTGCTATGTCCGCTGAATGCATTCTCTTCAGTTCAGTTCAGGCTTTAATAAGTCCTAAACCGAACATCTCTAAATATAATGAGATATTTAAACATAAAAGTAAACAAGATATGACTTTTCAGGAGATGAGAATCCTGCATACTTTATGATACTGAGCTTTGCAAACATGTGTTTCTTCACCATGTCATCATTCAAGAAGAGAAAGGTTATTTTATGGGGGGTTAATATCACTTAAAATGTATGTTTAATCTACAAAAAAGAATCACATTCTTGACTTTCTTGAATTATGTCGTTTGATTCTATATAACACCTAGCTTAACTAACATAGTTAAAAATGCAATTTTTATCATTAGTTTGATGTGTAAATATATTTATTTTAGTTCAAATTCTAAAGAATATAAATTAAAATGTTGAAGAGATTACCTTTTTGATCAAGTGGCTACCACAGTGGACTGACACATTGAAAGAGGGACCACCAAGAGAGATCATTAGAAGATTAAAAATATAAAGTTGGCATCTTCATGTCTTACCATTTTTAATAAGAAATGACAATGCAAGTAAATGTCTTTATGAACAAGAGCAACAGGGAAATAAACAAACATATGCAACCTTCGATTACTGATTCAGAGATGTAACTAAATAATACCATGAGTACATCACAAGTCTCTCATGCACAAAATGCATGATGAGCAAAACATGGTTTGCCTGAGATTGAAAATGATTTTCAAATAACAATAAAAATGAAATCTACTTGAAATCAGATGCTTGCAGTCATAAAATGTTACACATGGAATAAAGAGGATAAATTATTTAAACAAAAGAAGAAATACAATAGAAATATAATTGATTTTCTTTTGTACTTAAGCCTTTGGGTGTTTAACTATTGGGCTTTTATGGTGCTGATGCTGTCATTCAACCCATTGCTTAAAAATGCTTAACAGAATACACTTCTTCCATGCCCAGTGCAATTTGAAATATGTGAACTTTTAAATTTAAAATACAGATAATAGTACTTTCTTCCCTTGTGGGTATTTGAGTGTCTACATATTTGAAATTTAAAAAAAAAATAAGATCTGAATCTCCACCATGCCACTTGCTACCCACTTGACCGTATAAAATCTGTATTTCTACATGTTTTATGAGTCATATCTACCACGACTCTAAGAATAATAATGTGAGATGACCTACATAAGGCACTTGGTGCCACCAAGTCCTCAATACAATGGTGTGGCCAATTGCTATTTGTGACAATTTCCAGCAAACATTATTTCATGAAATTTCAATTGCTTTCATTACTCTTTGTCTTTTAAAAAATTTAAAACTTCTAATTGCTGTGTAATATTCCATGGTATAAATGTACCACAGTTTTTGGATCCATTCTTCCTGTGAGGGACACCGGGGTTGTTTCCATAGCCTAGCGATAGTAAATTGTGCTGCTATGAACATCGATATTGCTGTGTCACTGTAATGTGCTGATTCCAAGTCCCCTGGAAAGATACCCAGGAGTGGAATAGCAGGGTC